>JANHFT010005548.1:256357-283703 GCA_032467955.1 Pseudoxenodon macrops
TCTGCACTCTTTCTAGAGTCTCAACATCTTTTTTACATCATGGCGACCAAAACTGAATGCAGTATTCCAAGTGTGGCTTTACCAAGGCATTATAAAGTGGTATTAACACATAGGCATTAACACGTAGGTAAGTGATATTAACAAGTAGTTTATGGCATGTTGTAAAGAATAACCATTGAAAGAAATGGCTTTGGATAATTTTCTGGCCACTTCATTAATATAAAATTTTAAGTATTTTATAGAAACAATGTTTTTTTAATGCAGTATGGATAGCAAAATGAGAAGTAACAGGATTAAAAAACTAATTAGATTGAATGAATGTGAGTTGAATGGCTACTTGGAAAAAAATAAATTGATGTTGTCCTCTAGTGAAGAGAGAATCAATGAGGACCAACTTGCAAAACAAATAAATAGAAGGCTGGATAGATCAAGAGAAAGATAAAAGATTGTGGTTGTGTATAATTGATGAAATCTTCCCAAAAAAAAGAAAGAAATGAAAAACTATAGGGATTAGTGATATAGGGGTATAAATCATTGTTGCACCCTCATCTATCGTCTTATATTTTTGTCTTAACAATTTTTATTCCTTTCCCACATAGGAAATAGAACAGATACTGTATGAATGTAGGTAACTTACTATAACGACTGTCCTCCTTTCTCCTGTAGCACACAAGTCTATCTGTATATTTCAGTGTTTTCATCACTCACAGGATTCATTTTACAATGTAATTCAAACTTGTGAGTTGCATTTTGTTTTGTGTCAGCAGCCGTAATTGAAAATCCCAGAAACTAAATCAGTCAGTACTTACAATAGTATTTCCTTTTCTGGACTGGAGCAATAGATAATGTTATCATATGAGTCCTCAGAATTTTAAATGTCCTTGTTCAAAACTTATCCATGAAAGCAGGGGTGCCCAACCCGTGGTCTGCAGCCCAATACTGGGCTACTATAGGAATTGGGCCACGCAAACAGTGGGCCCATGTTGAAAATCATCTCCTCTCCCTCCCTAATGTCGCCACAGAGCCAGAAAGGTTGGGGACCGCTGCATTAAAGTATCTAGTGTTATGGTTGTAGCCGTTCTTTTTTTGTATCATTTCTTCCTTCACTGATTAGAATAAAGGCATAATTGCCAGTGAACCTGTTAAGTCCCCAAAGATTTTATGTCATATCCCTTCTTCTTCTTGCTGTACACAGCCATCACATTTCATGAATTGGTGGGACTGATTGGCATTGTTTTGTATTAATGTCCCACCAGCTACTACAAATCATCCCTTTGTTTTCTTGCAGGCCACAACTATATCCATTCTGCCTTTCAGAGAAGCATTCTTCTATTTCCTGTTCTACATTGACTCTTTTCTTTCCCCTTTTTCTTTTGCAAGGATCTGAAAATCTAGTTTCAGTGATGAAGAATGCGTTCTGTGCTTCTGATAGTTTCTTCTGCAATTGTTCTTATATTTGACTGTCTTCCAATGGACTGTTAATTTCCCCTTCAATTCAGTTACTTACCCACTCAACAGAAAACAACAGGGAAAAAAACCATCTTCACAATGGATGATCAGCAACTGTTAGCTGAACCTTTCACAATCAGCAGCTATTCAGGAGATAACTTTTTCACTCCCTATAGCTCACTACTCCTTGCCAATTCTCTGGTCACTCTCTTCTCTCCCTTGCCTTTCCCCCTGTTTACTGGTTAAAAATATGTTTGCTCCCTAGAAACCTTTGTGGAATATCTTTAACATAAGCAATATTTTGTTCATCTTTGAGAATTGACAATTATCATTGGATAATGCTGGATAATGCTCATTCTTTTCCCTGATGTTGGAGAAAGAGTGAGTAACTGAGCAGATATATTTATTTTACCTAAAGTTTTGAGACATGCGATCAGTAGAGATTGTGACAAATCACAATATTCTGTTCTGTGGAATTCCTTCTTTCATATCTGGAAATGAGACTATCCAATAAGTTTCACTGAACGTAGCACAGTCCATCAGTCAGCCTCAAACCTGTTGGGCAGAAGTCATTTGGGGAAAGTGGAATTTGATCTTATCAAAGAAACTGACCTCAACTATTTGAAAGCAAGGCACTTAAATTAAAGTGATCGATTGGAGGATAATATAAATACCTAGTGAAGAGACAGATCAGATTCCCTTTTATTACATTTTCTTTGCATCATTTTTCATTCGGTTCTGCATAATCTCAGTTATCAGCTTGGATAAATGTAATATTACATATTCCCTATATGATTAGTAAGTGCAATTAGATTTCAGAAGGCCGTTTCCATAAAAAAATAGAGTACTGTAAGAGATAGTTCTTTTCTTAACAGCCGAGAAGCAGCTGTGAAGGATGAAATAGGTGAAACAAATAAATGAATAATAAAAGTCCAATAGTCTTTTGAAGGAAGCAAGCTGCAGAACATCTGTGCTCAGATTTACAAAAGTGACATGTAATTTTGTGTTTAGATGGCATATACTGTAAAAAGTGAAAGAAAAACTAGGTTGATGAATAATATGCATAAATACATGCCTAAATGAATAGTCATTTAATTTGATTAATAGTGATAATATACAGGAAAAATGAAAAGAAGCAAATGAACAGAAAAACGAAGAAAACAAGATGAGAGGAGGAATGTTCTGCTCATAATGTATATTCCACTTGTTGGTTTTGCCCTAAGATCTTCTCTGGGACAGAAGGAAACAGTTCCACACACTGCAAAACTATTACTGTCATTTGGACCACAACTACAGCTATTTTTAAAGGGACATAATTGAAAATCAAAGTTTTACTATGTTTGCTCAATGGATTATTAATTAAAATATACCATTCTTATAAAGAAGTAAAGGAAAACAACTATACAAAGCAGAAAACTACTGTAACTGAACCAATTGTAATCTACAGAATGAGGTGCCAGCAGAGCTGCAGAGAAATCATATCCAGTCTATTCTCTTGGATATCAATACTTCAGTGTTAAACCAACTAATCTTTGCATTAAAATCTGTACTTTACCAAGGTGCACTGCCTTTAATATGAACAGACAGATCTGAGATGTAAAAGATACTAATAAAATATATTAGCCAAATTACTGATACAAGAACAGAAAGGGAAAATCTATTAATTACATTTTGTATTGTGCATGATTGTGTCATGTAAACAGGTTTCTGATTAATATATGTTACTTGATTTCTAATTTAATATTATTACAGCCATTTTTGAAGCAAAAGTGAAGAATCTGAATAGTTGGACTTTTCCTCCCTCCTCTTGAAAACCTTGGTACCTCCAAGAACTTTAGTTGAGTAATAACACAGGAATTCCAATCTGTGTTCAGTGGTGACTACATCTGTTAATGTTTATATAATCCTCTTTGCCAAGAAAAAAAAGACGAAGCAGCATCCTGAAAAGCAGTATCCTGAGTGTTTTGCAACCAGCTAATTAATGTAATGTTGACAGCAGCAGCTTCATTTTGAGCATGCAGGAAAATCTTTTATCAAATCAACGAAAACACTGGCTCATAACCAACTGAAAGATAAGCCCATTTAAATCATGGCATCAAACTTTGTCAGAATAGCTGCTCCATTTGCACAATAAAGACTGGTTATAATTTTTCCAGACTAGGATTTATTCAGCTGGGCAAAGGGACAATGTTTGATTGAAATAGATCAATGCATGTTTGATTATAGAAAGCCTACTTTATTATATTTTACCTTGTCTCTAATTTTAATTTATTTGATGACATTGTTAACGAATGGGAAAGAGACCATGTCAGAAAAAATTAACATAAGAAAGACTTATTTACCCTCTACTTCATGAATTAAGGCATACCAAAGTATTATAATATATGAGTCAAAATTTATAACATTTTTACTGTCCTATTTTGAGACTTCGAGAAACAAAAGACCATTGTATACTAATTTCATTTCACATGGAGAACACACAGAGTTGTACTGTGGCCATCATTTTGATGTAGTTAACAATCTCTGAACTTCTGAAAAAAATTATCATTTTATTAGTGTTATTTTATACCTAGGGAAAAAGATGTCCTATAGAATTTCCAAATATTAATTCATTACTTGGGTATTATCTTTATTTGGTTAAGAATTAGTTTTTAACCCCTATCCCTAAGTCCTCTGTTTCAGTCAGCAAAATATCTAAAACTACCACTTTCTATAGACACCAGCCTAGAGGACAGTCAGTAGAAAGTTACAACTGAAATTTCCAATAGAGTCTCTGCAGAAAAACATAGAGAGCTCCTTATTAACAAAATATCCAAACCCAGTGGCAACTTATTTTTACACACAGGCTAAGAAGGGAAGATATTCTGTGTATTGAACAGAATGGATGTATATTATAAAGAGATTCCACTCTTTCGATAATTATCATCTGATAGATGAATGTGAATTCAGTCTTTATTTAACAACTGCCTTATTTAATAACTGTTTGCAGTTACAACAGTGATGAAAAATAACCAACTGTTCCATTTATGACCTTCACAGGTTTATAAAGCAAAGGAAAGTTGAAGTCAGATCATAAGCACAGTCACAATTTCACTCAGTGACTGCTTTGCTTAATGACTGAGTTGCCAATCCCAAATGTGATCACTAAATGAAGACAATTTGTATGTATATTGGAAAAAATAATTTAAATGACTTGTGCATTAAAAAAAATTAATTTCCATATGGGCACGTGAAATATATGTATTTCTTTCCTCACTTTAAACAACTTCAATTGAATAGCCGATTGTATGCATTGCTTACTTTTTTGATAAAATATAATAGACAAAAAGTATTACATTTTGTTAAAAATAAAATATAAAAAATAATTACTTACTACTATCAATAAGAGATAAAAGTAAAAATCTAAACACCACAAAAGCAAGAGATAGTGAATTTTTGAATCTTACATAGATCCGAACAACTTAGAAGAAACTATAGGGAAGTAAGTCCAGAATATAGGTTAGCACTGTGGTTAAACACTATTGAAAATTCTGGAATGAATACATTTGGAGGCTTTGAATGCAATGGGGAAGGCACATGTCTACTTATCATGTCTTCTTATCGAATCTTACGAAAATGTTTGTCAGTGGATGCCGAAACTGTGCAGTATTCAGTTTTCCAGAAACAAGTGGAAGTTCAAACAGGATATGGCTAAGAAATCTATGACCTTGCTAAGAGAGTGAACAATTTTTAAATGATTTATATTTTCACTTCAGGTAGCTTTGCTATTAAAAATAAGTTTGGAGATGGTTTCCTAGGCTGATAGTGGGTACAGCTGACAAATGTTATTCTAACATCAAAAAGCATGAAATATATTTTGGGAGAAATTATGGAAATAATTAAATTTGAAAACAGACATCTGGATTTTTAAAAATGTTTTCAGTGGACCCATTCCCCCCCCCTTTATAATACTCTTATGACTCCATAACATATGTTCTGTTAAAAATTAGTCGTCTTTCAATATTAATTTCGTCTACTAAAGTTAAATAAAACTTATTATTAATAAGCAGCCATTTGTATTATCAGAACCAGATGCTATATAACAATTCCTAAATATTTTCTTACCATCATTTTGTTAATTATTATTTTTTTATTGGCACTTGTTTGCCTGAACAGAAAAAAGAATGAATTCATTCTGTCCTTTGAGGGGGGTTGGAATCCACAAGCAAAACAAAAAGATCACTTTGGTTTATTTGGTGTCAGAAAGTTCTTTGATCCAGTAGAAATATCTGACAAGGAAGGCAGAGGCACCTAATTACTGATGGTTCTTTTACTTTCATCCCATTCTACTCAAAAGGGCCTATCAAGTCTTCAGAGCAAATGCAAATTGGGAAGACAAATATCTGACAATTATCTACCCACCTGTCCCTATAAATTAAACACACAATAAATTAAAAACTTTCCAACTGATTTCATCAGTTTAAATAAATACTGATTTCATCAGTTTAAATAAATAACTGCTCATACTCTTTTTCTTCTGAAATGTTCAGAAGCAATACAGAAATAACCATTAATACATTCTGGGCAGATAAACCACAGGAAATTTAGCAAACTAATATAAACTCTTTGTGTATATTTCTCAGATTGTGCTCTCAACTTTTTTTTTCTTTTTTGCTTCCTGGAGAAATTGTATATTATAGTTGTGCAGAAAATCCTTAAAATGGGCAAGATTAATTACAATTATAAAATTTCAAAATGTAAACACATTTTTTAAAGTAAATTTTGCCCTAAAATGGTAATGTGAAATAACAGCAATTCATTGTGCTTGTCAGCCAACTCTTTTTCAGAATTTCCATCCCATAAATGTAATGGGCAACTCTGAGGATACAAGTAAAATGCGTGCAACTAACCTGTCTGAAGTCAAAAGGTTGAACACTTCTGTCTGAAGTCAAAAAGTTTCTGATAGCCAATTGGTTAAATCTCTATCTACATTTGTACATAGTCTTCCACGTGCAGTAGGCAATCAGGGTATGTTAGCATTCTTATTTTGTTTTTGAATAAACTAAGTTTGCCTGATTTTTTTCAATGTCACATTTTCTCCCTCTAAAGCTTATTATCTACCTTGGCCTTCCATTGTTCCTCTTTCCATTGTTCCTTTTGTTCACTGTATATCATAAGGAAGCTGACATTGATGGATATATGGCAGAGGGATGAGATGAAACATATTTAAGTCTACAACACAGAGATAATATTCAAAAGTGACTCAGACAGACATCTTAATAATTTACTGAAGCAGGAGTGAAATGCAACTGGCTCATCCCACCACGCGAGGGCCGGTAGTGATGATGGCAATTGGTTTGCTGAGCTGGTAGCGTGGGCTGTGGGAGGCTCCACCCACCCATCTGGAAGTCATGATGTCCCAGTTTTTAACTCTCTGCGCATGCACAGAGGGTCCAAATTGTGATGTGACGACTGCACGTGCACTTCAGAGCCGGTAAAGAAGCTAAGTGAATTTTTTGGCTGTACTGAAGTATAAGGAGAAGAGATTCACTACAATTTTATTTGCAAGATTCTGTTATTATAGCCAATCCCAACAAACGTTTTAGCTTTCCTGTAGAGTAGATCTCTTGGTCTGGTCTACCTAGTGAGGCTGATACCTTATCACTTTTGAAGCCTAATCCTTTTCCACAAATCTGATGCTCTTCCATGTTTTCTTTGCTCCTGTTTATTCATTTAAAAAAAGTCTAAATGGTATTTTACATTGACCTTTTGTGACAACTTATGTGTCTGGGGGGAAATATCATCAGTTAACATGCTTCAGTAAGCTTAGGACTCTCCAGATTCACTATCAAGATTCTGGGTTTAAATTCCCTTTAAATTGCCTTATGTTTTTCAACTACAAGAAAAAGGAAAGCATTTTCTTCATTTGATATCATTATAATCCTGGTTACGATGAGGAAAAAAGATGGCAGAAAATACCAGCTGAAAGGAAACGAGTGCTGCATCACCTTAAGTTGTCCTGCTTTGGTGAAGCGTTTAATGGGTAGAGAGATTTATTTATGACTTTTCTTAAAACAATTCCATTTCCTCCCAGTTTTCTTTTTATTCCCATCTCCATCTTGCAGTTTTCCCAGACACTAAGCATGATCAGTGAGTTGTTTTGATTTCGTTCCCAACCTTCTCTGGAGTTTTTCTAATGCTACTGATACTATGCTTTCTGTAAATGATGTCTATAGTAGGATCGGCTCTTTGGAATTTGTAGAGTAAAAGGAAAAGCTGACATTCCTGAAAGATATGGAGACAAATCTGTTTCTTCTTAAAAAAGAGTGGGAAGACTGCATCTGTCCATTTGTATAATATACTGATTTCACTCATGTGAACAAACTGCAGGCAACAAACGGCATTCACCAAAGAAACCTATAATTAGCTATGAAAGATCTAAATTTAATACTAAGAGACAATCTCTGTCTCCAGGGACAAGTGAATCCCGGAAAAGCATAGTGACTCTAAACATGGCAAACCAATTAATTTAATCCAACTCCAGCACTTCAGCAAAGAACAACTCAAAATAATGATTTAAAAAAAAAAATTAAACTCAAAATAACAATATTTTAAAATTTAATCTTTGAAGAAAAAGCAGAATGTATATAGCATTACAATAGTTCCTAGTGAGAATAAAAAATAGAGATGGCATACTGAGTACTAAACAGATTTCTATGTGTGGAAAGTTTCATTCTGTTCCCACAGATTTAAAAACAATTCCACTACTTACCAATAAATGTAGTTATACTGGGAATTTAATTTGACAATGAAATGTAGTTGTTAAGGTATTAGATTTGTATCAGGAAACTCTCCCTAGTTAAACTCCGAATTGACTATGAGTTTATGGATCAGTCACCCTCTTTCAGCTCAACCAACTTACAGAATTGTTTTGGTGCTAACAAAATTATAGAATTCCAGGTATGACACCTTGGGGTCTCAGAAGAAAAAAAGTAAATACATGAATAAAATATTCATATAATGGACATCTGGCAAAACCGTAAATTTAAAAGGTAACTTACTTTTTCTAATTTTGAAAAAAAGTGTAATAACATAGATGCATATGCTATCCAAGCAAAACCATACTTAAGAATGTTTGCAGTAATTCCTTAAAGGAGTATTACATCATTACAACATCTTTTGGAAAACAAAAATAAGAACAGAAAACAGAACATTGCTTTTCCCATTTTCCTATCCTCCAATTTCACAAAATATGGTTTCGTAAAGCACATTAATTGAAATATATGACTGCAATACAGATCTACAAATGAAGCTAAGGAACAATGAATTGCTTTAAAGATTTGATATAATACATTTTATGGCAAAACAGTTCAAATGTTTCACCCCCAAAAGTAGGATGGAGATTTTAGTCTTATTAATTCTGGCAGCCTCATTGCATTGGCAGAGATTCTTCATTCTGATGGTAATTCACGTTTAAACGATTATGCCTTGGTTTGACAAAGAGATTTTGGATATCATTCACTTGGATGGTGTCACCAACTCAGCATGTAAATCTGACTCATTTAGGGATCTAGGCCTTATTCACGTTATTGAATGAAATGCAAAGTGTGATTTTAGCTCTTGTACTTCATTCTTGTGAAGATTTAGTTTGTTAGGCATAAACCTAATACACCATTAATGCACTTAGTCATATTATTGAAAAAATACCTTATATTTATATAACAATTTTCAGAATGAAATAGAATAGTAATTTGCAAATTAAAGCAAAGATCTCCAACTTTCTGAGAAGATTTGAGTTCAAAACAAGTTTCCTATAAATGGCTAGAGTACTCTGGATTAATGAATTATGTGGAAAAGTGAAGTATAAATATAGTAGCTATGAATATTCAACAGTCTTCCCAAAGGGTAGACTCTCCAGGCTAGTCTTGAAGTAAGAAAGATTTTCTGATTAGCTTCTGTTTGGTAGGTTAATTAGGCCTAAGCAATAATTATCATCTTTTTTTAAAATCAAGGTTTAGACATGAAGTGGGGAGGACAGCCAATATAAATTAGAAAAATGCCCACTTAAATAAGAAACCAAAGCATTTGGAAATAGTTGCAACAAAGCATTTTTTTATGGGCATCCATAACTATAGAGATCATTGGGCTCTCCACCAAAGGAATGCAGAACAGCCTCAAAGCTCACAAGGTTACAGGTAATATAGGTCTGGAAATGGTACATAAGAGTTACAAAAGCAACGTAAATTATAACATGATCTACGAGCAGGAATGTAGTGGCTGATAACAACATAATGGGATGACCTCATCATCATCATGGAAAACATTAGTTTTTATTATGTGTCTCTTTTCCTCCAGGGTCAACATGCAGGTTACCTATTCTGCCTAATATGCAATGCATTTCAGCATCAAATATGTAAGGACAGAACATTATTTAGCATCCATCCACCCCTGTCAGTGTTCACTGAGCACTGTGATTTTGGTGTACTAGTCGAGTGTAGTGTATACTGTAGCTATCCATGAATGGAAGCAGCCTTGTTCAACTGTTATACCAGATGGGTGCTATGGATTCAAAGCATATTTATGGGGAAAAGGAAAATTCATTTGCTTGCTGAAGGTCATCTCATTGGTTCTGCAAATTGAGAACACCTATTAGGCATTGGTAATGCCTGATTACCTTCTCAATTTCCTTTTCAGTCTCTGAAATGGAGCTGTGCACTTGCATTTAGCAAATGTGAACCAAAATAAATTCTAGATTTCAAATGAAAATAAATTTCTATTTATGTTCTCAATTATCTTCTGCAGCATAATTAGATTTGGTTACATGTCCTCACCACTTGTCTGCTTGCTATTTTGGACTTACTGCTTGGTCTTTTCTTTGACTTTCCTCATAATGTCTTTTCGTCCTTTCCTCCATACTATCCACCTGGCTTGTGAAACTGACATGGCATATAAAACAATTCTCATCTTTAAATCTTTCATGGACAACCCTAAGACAATAAGGCATAGAAAGGCCTTAAGAGTTATCATGTGGTAAAATGGCTGGCTAATACATTTAAATGATGATAATTATAATAGGGGTACAAGTACTTAGGGGTTTTGGAAGCTTCGGACCTGTTGCACAACCAAATCAAGGAAGCTACTTCAACAAAATACATAAAGCGAGCCTGGAAAATCTTGAGATCAAAGCTGAGTTGAGGAAATATCATAAAGGCAATTAACACCTGGGCAGTGCCTGTAATACATTACTCAGCTGGAATAATTGATTGGACTCAGCTAGAACTTGATAACTTGGATCGAAAAACAAGAAAACTAATGAAAATGCACCAAGCTCTGCATCCAAAAAGCGACATTGATTTATTGTATTTGTCAAGAACTCAGGATGGCAGAGATCTCTTACAGGTGAAACAAACTGTGGAAGAGGAAAAACACGGCTTAAATGACTACATAAAAAAGGCAAAGGAGCCTCTGCTGAAGGATGTGAACAAGGGAAACCTCCTGAAAGCAAAAAAATTAAAAGCAGAAAATCAAAAGGAAACAATTGAGCATCAGATTTCTAACTTGAAAAAGAAGCCTATGCAGAGTCCATATCCGAAGGACATTGAACGAAAGGCGGATACAAAGATAACGTGGAGCTGGTTGAGATCAGGAGTGCTGAAGAAAGAAACTGAAGACTTCACTTTGGCTGCCGAAGAACAAGCCTTGCAGACTAATTCCATAAAAGCAAAAATTCCACATGACAGCAACAACAACAAATGTTGCTTATGCAACGAGAAAGATGAGACAGTGGACCACTTTAGCAGTGGCTGCAGCAAAATCTCACAGACTAATCTATGCCATGATCAAATTGCCAAAATCATACATTGGTTTTGCTTTGCCAGAGCTTTGCTAGAAGTTTGGGTTCGAATGCAGCAAAAGTTATTGGGAACAACAAATTGACAAAGTTCTTGAAAATGAAGAAGTCAAGAGCCTGGGGAAACTTTCAGATCCAAACATACAGATATCTGCCCCACAACACGCCTGACATCAATATTGCAGAAAAGAAAAAAGTCTGGTTCACTGATATTGCAATCAATGCAGATGACTGCATTGAATTGGCACAACTAGAAAAAAAATTTTTTGATTGCAAATTGAAGTTGAGTGACTATGGAGGAAGAAAACAATGGTTGTACGAATAGTAAAAAGAGCCCTTGGAGAAATACCCAAAGGACTGCCTAGATACATGGACATTTTGAACTTATTAAATCTGAATATCCTGACTTTGCAAAAAACACACTCTACTTGGAACTGCCTATATACTCAGACGCTACCTTAAGTCCTTGGTTAGGACTTGAAATATTACGTTTTTACCAGTCTCAGACTGTGAATCAAATTGAATAAAGTATATAATAATAATAATGATAATGATGATGATGATGATGATGATACTTGTGATACATTTTTAAATGTTCAGTTGACTGATTTTCATGTTTAATGAATAAAAGAGATAATAGTAATAAAAATTTTCAGCGTTCAATTCAATGATGGAAAAATAATATTGGGAGACACACTTCCTGTAGACATTTAACTGAAATAGAATAGCAAACAGCTAAAATAGAACAGATTGGAAAGCTTTTTTGTATAAATGATGACTTGTACAAAAATTGGACATGGTAATGTTGATGTCACTGCCACTACTGAATACATTGTCTTCTGTCATGGTTGCCCGTCAAATCAGTTTAATACATTTCTATATTGCTTCAAGCAGCAGTCGTGATAATGCTCAAACTATATTATATTATATTTGATCACCAAGACTAGTCATTTTTTTGACACAATATTCATAATTAAGGAAATAAAACAAAACAAGTAATTTCTAGAGTGCAACAAGCACTTCCCAATCAATTGCATCCAGATCCTCAGATATTAAAGGAACTCAACTCATTTCGTGTCTATTAAGTCCATCTGGCTTGTCTACCTTTCTAAAATCTCTCTCCTTATGAATATTGAGAAAAATATAAATAAAAGTTTATAATTTTCTTCATAGGATGGAATAACATTTGTGAAACAATGTAAGTGGATGAAACATGCCAAATTCCTTAGAAATTACTATCTTTTATTTTATATCACAGCAGATGGGACAAGAAATCCTAATAGCTGTTTACACAGTAAGTAGGATTTAGGGAAAGATTTTAAAACAACATTCTTTACATTAAGTATTTCAGGTAAATGCCCATGAATCTTTTGTTTTGAGACACAATGAAATTTGTCACACAGATTGAACATTATAATGAAGATTGTATATAGCAATTTTCAGCTAGCTAGCTAGATGTAGAGAGTGAGGGAGATGACCTGGAAACAAATATTCAGAAACTGTTACATAAAAAAGGACAGAAGTATTCCAAAGCTCTGGGATAAGAGATAGTATTAAGAACATGACTCCTCCCTGACTCACTGGGATTTAAGCAGGAAAGCAGGAGAAGCATAATCAGACTTGCAAAATTTGTAATCTATTTCAATGAAGCATATTTGGGCCTTCCTATAGAGTATTTCCTGATGTGGTCTATTTCAAAGTAGGGAAGTAGTGAAAGGAATAAATGATTAAACATTTAGCATTCCAGGAAATTATTTTCTCCTGTCCCAAGGTGCTAAGATTTGAGGGCAGGAATGTCAGTGAACTGAGTTTAATAACCCCTCTTCTTTTCTTTCCCATCAAGGTGTTTTGTAAGACCAAGCTCCAACTGTTTTAGAAATCAAATAGCATATGATATAACATTTGGTAGAATCCCTAAAATATATATCAAAAGCAATGTATCAAAGATAATTTTTGAATTGGAGATAGGAAATATGAGTGCCATTTGATCTGCTTCAAATGAATCAAATTGTCCCAATCATCTTTGAGTTCAGGTTTTATATTAAGTGGAAGTATGCTCAGTTCATTCTTACAGAAGCATATCCGACCCAATCATATGCTCTGAGCCATTTCCCCACTGCAATCAGTGGGGATAGGTATTATCAACCATTTCTATGCACAAATACAGTTTATATGTTTGTTACATCTAACAGATTGACACTTATTTTTCCACATTTTTTTTAAAAAAATCAAGCAAAATAATATTGTCAGGAAGGTATTGCCTATCTAGTTCCAATGCGTTTGTTAACAGAACCGGGACATGAAGATCTAAAACAAACAGAGAAAACATGCAGAGCAGCATTTCTTGAATTCTTTCCAATCCCTTTTCCGGCAGTGGCCCTAGGAGGCCATTCTATGTAATGAAGCACTGTGTGTTTACTAATTATTGTAATAAAATAATCTACTATATTATTATCTTATGGATTTTTTAAGATGAATTTCCTTCAAAACAAATTCTTGGCAGTAATATGAAAATAGTTTGCCATTATCTTATTCCAGGATATTTTTCAACTACCCAATTTAATTTATGATTACCTAATGTTATTGCTTTCTTTACAATTTCTATTTAATAGTTGTTTTAATGACTTTGTTAGCCCTTTCTGGACCAAATGCTCTAAAGGGAAAGTTTAAAAAAAATTCCAATCAATGAAAACAGTAAGAATCAAATTTTAGTTTTTAAAAAAAATATCTGGATTTTTAACATGGTTATTCTTGCTTCCCCAGAATATAAAAAAAATAGTTATCCATATCTTCTGTGGCAAAGAGATGGACAACTCATAACTTCTGAACCATAGTCCCTAGCAAACCATTTGCAGACCCAAAGCTCTCCTTTCAAATGGTATCACCAGAATTCCATAACAAATTATCCAAGTTCCAATTGTGCAATGTTTGCTTGATTTGGGAGAATCTGGGTAGTTTTAGAGGCAGCTATAAGAATTCAGATCTGTCATTGGAGTAGTATACCAGGTTCTGGAAACAGTGAACAGTACAAATCAAGATAACGTTGCCAATTCATTGATGTTTCGTATCCAAGCTGTAACTATTTTCTGCAGAAACTAAGCATTCCAATTTCATTAAATTTTATCTATAAAATTAAATACATGCTTCCATCAAGTGATAAACAAGTGGGAATAACATATTTTACACTGTAGTTTCTGAATCATATTCAAACATCATCCCAGATGTAATAATGTAATTATCTCTCACTGCTAAAACAAAATAAATGTATGCCCCTCATATCTCTTATTGCATATAAGAATTTTTTGGAAGATCGTATTTTTCTATTATCTCTTTATAATGTAGAAAATTAAATTTGCTATCTATATTTTCATCCAAATATAAATGTTTAGTCCAAATGGAAATGTTTGGACAATCTCAGAAGAAAACAAGTATATATATTTCCCCCATGTTTATCTATACTTCAATGCATATGTCTACATATCTGTCTCCAGTTCCTTCTTTTAAAACATGGGCACTATCATATCAGCTCACATTTATGGGAAATGAAATTGAACAATATCTATTGCAACACTGGATAATTGATAGGTGTAAAGAATTTTAAAACTATGAAATATTGAGAATAGACCAGTAATACTTACTTCCAACTCTATGACATATTTCAATTTGGAATAGTAAACTATTCAAAATAATGCATTCAAAGATACTATGATTTATATTTTTAAAAATTGTCCTAAATTAGAAAAACATGATAGTGTTATAGTCTACAGTCCATGATGAATATTTTTTTTAGTCTGTGGTCATGTGACACTTTCTTTTCATAATGGTCTTTCTATTGGTCAGACTCAGTCAATTCCAGAGTTTATTATAAGCACACACACACACAGCCAAAGATAAAGAGTTATTTTTTTAAAGAAAGTTATTGCTTAAGTGCAAAAATAAACTTTTTATAACATGAAGTCTTTTACATTATTTATCTATTCTGTAGGTTTAAATGTCAAAGAAGGACAAAAATCCTAATTCAACAATAGTAGAACATCTATTATCTACATACTTGAGATTCTGTTTCTCTTCCTATCACTTACCCTTTCACAATTTGGGTTTTTATTTACAAATATAGCTGAAGTTTTTTTTAAATGAATTAAGACAGAAAATATTAGGAGTTTTAAATGATTAAGTAAGAACTGAAGGCGTAACGATGGAACAGATATCTAGATAGAAAAGAAGCAGAAATTCATAGAAAAAATCTTATTCTTTATTATAGACTTTAATTAATGCACTTCTGACCAGATCAGTTTGAATCAAAAACACAAGGAGCTGAAATGCCCAAAATGGTCAATCAAAGCTATTGACTGCTAGATCTTCCTTCAAGATGCTACACAGAGGGTTAGTTTACCCAACAGTCAAATGAAAATTGAAATGTAGCAGTCTTGGGTTCTCAAGACACCCCAAAGCAGGATAATATCGATTATATCAGACTAAAAAAAATGAATAATTCAGAGAAATATTTTTTTTAAAAAATAGCAAAGTTTAATCAGAATTCACAAATATAGTATTTGTTTATATATGGACAGGAGCTGCACAAATGGTCCAATTAATACATTCTTTTATTATTGCAGCTAGCTCTGTAAGAGGACAGAATTTATTTTTTCTTAAAGGTGTAAAAGAAAAAGCCACCTGTCCCCTGCTGAATAAATATCAATACCAAAGTCATCTTACCATGTATGTGCCACTGTGAAACGTCGACGTTGACGGATGCTTTTATTCACCAGCAACTTTCTGAAAAAACATGGAGAGTTCCTTGGAGAACTGCGGGGGGATATTTTCGGAGAAGTGGTTCTGTTCCCGGACACTCTGGGCAGCTCAAGTTCTAAATGCATTTGTTCTTTGAAAGTCTTTATATAAACATCGGTCTCCGGAGCAGCAAGTTCCCTAGAAGAATCTTTTGCTGTCATAGCTTGGAGATTGTGTTAGCTCTCACCATACAGAAAACACAACAATAGCACAGCCCAAAGACATTGCTGGGGATTCAAATGCTGATAAATCGACAAGCTCTGTGCTGATCATTCATCGAATGTAGATCTGAATGAAAAGGCTGCCTAAAGAAATGGCAGCATAATCGAAGAATGGATACATCAATCCTGTCAGAAAAGAGCTTTATCAGGCTTGGCTTTGCCTCTGAAAATGCACCAAAGTGCTTTCTGTTTCGGTAGCCTCCTTGTGGATGTGGGTTGTCTGCAAGCTACATGGTGTGACACTCACTGAATTCATTCAGCAGCATATGCAGCTCATGAAAAATTCATAAGGACTCCCCGTAAGTCCTTTGCCAGATAATGTTCGGATTAAAATACCTAATCAACAGAAATAGAACATTGTGATGTTGTTTCTCCCCGATCCCTGAAAAATGACTGTTCCCCTTCCTATTATCAGACCTAATTGAAAATGGTTAGTTGATATTCAGCTTGTTTTGTTTGAAAGGGTTTTCATTCAGAATTATCTGTTCACAGCTCAGATTGCAACTGCTCCTCCTACGACATGCCGATTGGTTCAAATTATTTTGACAACTGGGTGCTCGTCCTTCCCTATACATTAAAACAGCACAACATTTTATCAGTCTGACAGCTTCAGAACAGATTGTATACAAGACACCAGCTTTATAATCTTTGAACAAATACAAAAGCTATCATAAGAATGTGAAATAAGACTTGTTATGAATTTGAGGCAAATTGAAATATGTCTGACACCAACAATAAAAAAAGATCAATAATGAATTATAGCTTTACTAATCCTATGTTTCCTAAAAACTTTAAAACCAGAAGGAAAATATCAATGCTAGGGTGAAAACCAAGAGTAGTCGGGTAGGCAGGCAGAAAACATTTAAACGCATTTAAGAATTAAATGATTGCTAACATCTTGCAAAGAAACAATTAACATAGCAACTTCTGAAATCAGGCGGAAAACTTCAAAACTTTATAATCAGAAATGCAAAGAGATGGTGAATTAGTGCTTGACTCATTCCAATGATTCTTAAATCAAACCTTTTTAATTGAAATAGGAATACCGTTTTATCTAGTATACTACATTTTGGAACTTACGTCTTGGATACTCATCAGCAAATTTCAGCCCTATCGCCTACCAGTGGCTAATCAAACATTACATTTTATATTTTTCTTGGTGGCAAAAGAGAGCAACATTGGCTCCTAGTTTTCTTCAGGGACAATTTACAATGATGGTTATTCCCCTTCATCTTTAAAGAATGGGATCAGGTTATTTGTGGAACTCAGGACATCTGCTCTTCCCATCAGATTGGCTAGGATAGGCCTGCTCCAGATTTCATTCCTCCAATGTTTCCATTTTGCGGGACCTAGACAGGGTCCTTTCTTGACTAAAGGATGTGAAGGAATGTAGGAAGCTGGATTCACAGGAAAGGGGGGGAGGTGCATTCCAGGGAAATAAGAGGCAGTTCAGTCAAGATATTTTGTGTGAGAGAAAGAGGGTGAAGACAGTTCCCTCCCTAATAGTTCTCAAGAACAGATTAATGCAAATAGTAGAGCGCTTAGTCTGGTAAGAGTCTGTCTATAGGTGTGGAAGCAATAAAGAACTCAGCTTGGAAGTATCACCATGTGTCATTCTTGTGTTTTGGGCCTGATAGGTATTTTGGGCCTCTGTCCTATGGAACCTCCTCCCTCTTGAGATCCAACTTTCACTTTCTGGGAAACAGAAAGAACTGGCTTTTCCCATGTTGGAATAGTATGAAGTCAGAGTGGGAGAAGGTTTGGTTGTGAGCTACCCAGAGTTTAGTTTTTAAGATGGGTGGCCATGTAAATGTTTTAAATGGTTCCCTTCTGGATTTAAATCTCAATAAAAACAGAGTCATCAGAGAAAATATGACTAGTGTTAGGTTTTGTCTAAGAGTGGAGAAATTCTGATTATATTGGAAAGAAATACGAGTGGTAAGTCTTAAATAAAAGTCCTATAGCCCTAATTCAAACACATGGGGTCTATAGTGTTCCATATGTAAATAACTTTTAAAATATTTTATTTTTACTTTTACATTTTATTAAATGTATTGATAATTTATTAAAATTATTTTATTTTTAAAATAGGTTTGCTTTAATATATAAATACAAAGAAAAAAGAATAATACAAATGAAAAAAACAAACTGGAAAAAATGAAAACAGTATAAGTCTGTAAAAACTGTTAAATCTTGAATCACAAAGTAATATTGATGAGTCTTGCAATAACAATAGTAGTATCAGGCCTACAACCATATTTCTTTTGGATCCTTGGCCTGCCACACTTCCTATTATTTTACTATGCATTTTCTACCGTGGGAAAATGGGAGGGGGGATTGTATGGAGCTGGGGATAGTAGCCATAACAAATTCTTTGTAGAAAGTCAAGGTCATCCTTTGTCTCTGCATCTGACCAGAACTGGATGGGCGAAGCTGCCAGCATGGCAGTGAACGATTGGGCCATGGGATGGACCTGTGGATGTGGGGGCAAGATCTTAAACTTTCAACTGGGTGGTGGAAACCTGGGAATCTTCAGATTCGGGTTTCCACGGATGTGCCAACATGGCTCTATTAATAAATTGGAACTTTGAGGAATGCTTTGCTTTGGAGTCTGATTTAATTCTAGATGCTATTTGGAACACTGACAAGTAGTTTATAATCAGAGAGCCAATGGGATGTAATAATTATGGGGTTGGACCAACTCCTGGGGTTGAAGTAAGAGCCCCAGATTCAAGTCTACCTCAGCCGTGATGATTCATTAGGTAATTGGGGGCTACTCTCTCTTTTTCCTCTCAAATCAGATACTGCACAATGTTTTTGTTTGGAGAAAATGGGAAGAAGGAGCATTGTACATGTGTCATCTTGCATTCCTGAACTAAAGGGGGATATATTCATTTAGCAAAGAAATAAACATCAATCCAAGGTTTTAAATCTGAGATGTCACTTTCCCTGTAAAAGAGTAAATATTTTGCAATGTCCCACATGAGCTGAGGAAACTTCTTTGATGAAAAGAAGCTTCAAAGAAAAAGAAAAAGAAGAAAATCCAGTTGCCTTTAGACTATGTTCCATATGCTCTACGTGCACTTGATTATGGTCCATCAAGTTGTTTTCAATTCTTAGCAACCACATAGATAGATTTTCTACATCATGATGTTCTGTTCCTAACCTGGAGCTTCGGAGCTTCTAACATTGCCACTGTAATTGAGTATTATATCTGCCTTGTTGCTGGTCTTTGTCTTCTGTTCTTTCCTTTCCCTGCATTACAGCCTTTTCCAAGACCTAGGTCTTTACATAATTTGAGCCTACACTACAGTTACAGTCCTTCATATATTAACTGATTCCAAAATTGGGGTATATAATTGGAAAGCATATTCATGTCTCTAAACTGTCTTGATCTCTGTAACAACATGTTTGCAAACAAATGGATATTAAACCGAAATAGGATGATGGTTGGATAAGTTCATATCTAATATATATTTCATGTTCTCTCCATCACTTTGACTTCCAATATAACAAAGGTGGCAGCCAACTCTTTTCCAACATCCTCCCAAGTGTCCGATAAATGTGGGAAAAGAACATTTTGTTGAATGAATCTCATTTTACTAAGAAAAATACTGAATATATTTTAAAGCCCTTAATGATGCATTTTTAATATGGTGTATCTCTATTATTTATTCCAAAGTTATTCCAAATAATTAATATTCACCCTAATAGTGCTTTTAATTGCCATTTTAAAAAAGGTTGCACATTTGAAGTAGCCTAAAAGACATTTCAGAGCCAAGAATAATTTAGAAGGCTTAGATGTTGCTAATGCATCTGGACAAAATTGTGAAATCAGGATGTACTTAGTGGACTGTTGTCATTAAAGTGGATAAAGTGCTATGTGGGACAGTTTTAGACTATCCAGATTCTTCTTGCAACAACTCAGAAACTTGATCAGTAATTAGCTGGTCTGTATTATCACAATTATCCCATAAATTCCTACATAATCTTCCAAAAAAAACCAACATGTTTCACACTGTATTTATCCCATAGTATAAATTTAAAATGTTAACAAAGGTGAATATTCTTCTTTCATCCCAAAGTCATTTAAATGTCTCTCTACCATAGGCTCATGTCATAGGTGTCAAACAGCCTTTATTTTAATTTTGTATATAACTGTTTTGGAAGTTCATTGCTTGAATTCCATAGAGAAATAGAAGTTAAAATATGCTTATGTATATATGTATAGTATACATTTCACATATGTGTGTCCGACAATAAAAGTTTAGAAAGTTAACAATAGCACAATTACATGTGACTGATTTAACAGATACAATTGGTTTATCTTCAGATTATATAAATCTTACATCTCAGATAAAATAAATCTAGGGTTTTAATCTTCCCATAATTTTTTTTAAAATAATTTGTCAATCTGCTAGAGTTATTTCAAAGATATTAATATGGGAATTCATCTGGGTACATATAAGCATCTTGAACTTTTCATTTTTCATTCATTTCCATTTTTATCTTTTGCTATAAGCTAATTGGTACTTCTAACTTATTTATTCAATATGACTTTAAAATATTTACTACTATATTTTTCCTTTGGAATAAATATTCCAAGATACTTAAAAGATTTCAAATACCAAATGAATTCTCCATTTTTATAGATACTTATAAATACCTTAGAGTTTCTATCAATCATATGAGGCTTATTCTAATTAGCAGTGTTACCTAATATTTTACCAAACAGTGGTATTTTGTCAATATATTTTGGCACAGAATATTCATAATTATTTATATGTCCTTATACAGGTAGTCCTTGACTTACAACAGTTCATTTAATGACCGTTCAAAGTTACAACGGCACTGAAAAAAATGACTTACAATCATTTTTCACAATTACAATCTTTGTAGCATCTCCATGATCATGTGATCAAAATTCAGATGTTTGGAATTGGTTCATACTTATGACTGTTGCTGTGTCCCAGGGTCATGTGACCACTTTTTGTGACCTTCTAATAAGCAAAGTCAATGGGGAGGCCAGATAACTTAACAACCAGGTTACTAACTTATCAACTGCAGTGATTCACTTAACAACTGTGGCAATGTTGTAAAATGGGGCAAAACTCACTTAACAAATGTCTCATTTAACAACAGACATTTTGGGTTCAATTGTGGTTGTAAGTCGAGGACTACCTGTATTTCAGCATACAAAGACAAGTTAAATTCAGCACCACCTGAATTTTATGTCCACAATGCCTTTTGATTCTGACTGTTCCTGTATTAAACATAAGATGAAATAAAGAAATCTTCAATAAGACATCTTGATAAATGTGGAAATAATTCCATTTGTACCAGAGGTGGGTTCCTACCGGTTCTAACCAGTTCTTTAGAACTGTTAGTAACTCAGCGATGATGTCACAGAGCCGGTTCTGTCGGTATCTCTGTGGGCGCTGCCATCTTGGATTTTTTTTATCACTGTGCGCAAGGCGCGACCCTGAGCAAACAGGCAGCAAAAAGATCCACAACCCATTCCTTATTTGTACAAAGGCTGACAAGAGAACATGAATAGCACATTTTAATCCAATTAATAAACAAATCCATATTCAGCCAAAACTTTCTCCATGATTTTGAACTGTACCATATGAAAGGCTCTTTCCACAAAATCACTTCTGTCGATTCCTGTTTTTCTGAATATATATTTATGCAACATCCTTAGTTCTGAATTGGGTGGCACTACCCCAGATAAACCTGGTCTGCAACTTGGGGTTCTCCTGGACTCACAGCACCTACTTGAAGAGCATGTGACAGTTTGAGTTAAGTGGGCCTTTGCACAACTTTGGGTTGTACACCAGTTGCAGCCTCTACTTGATCAGGAGTTCCTGCGCTCCGTCTGTCTGGACTACTACAGGGCACTCTACATGAGGCTATCTTGAAGAGCATTCAGAAGCTACAATCAGTGCAGCATGCAGTGGCTGGGCAGGTTTTGGAACATCTTGTCCACTGAGGTAAGATTGGCTCCTTCTCCTGACCTTCTGTAAGGGCCTGAAGATCTAGCTCTGCTAGTTGGCTTGGGGTCTCAATAGGGATGTATCACACAGGAGTAGTGGATAGATCAATAGCAGATTTTATTGCCTTTAATGTTGTAAGTCACCCAGAGTCCTCTCGTGGTGAGATGGGCAGCAAACAAGTTTAATAAAGAAATGATAAAATAAAATGCTAATTACTAACCTCACATCACCCAGTACTTTTTCCTCTTTATAAAACCAGATTGCACAGGATGGAGTCACAAAGGTAATATTTTCTCCAGCTTAAGTGCTAGGGGCACTGTCAAAATCTTGGCATCAACACTGAGAAAGAAATTAGGTGACAAACTTGCACGATCAGCAGAAACTGTGCCAGCCTTCAAAATATGTAAGATATATGCTGATTTTTATTCCTACTGTATTGGAGGCTTTAAATGATGCTTTTCTGAATAAATCCAGCAACACTAAAAAACCTGACTTGAAACAATTGGACTTTTGGGGAAAAAATCAATTGTTTTTAAAATAAAAATATGTCGAGTGATTTAACTTTCAGACTTTACCTGGATGATTGAGAATCTTCATCAATATTTTTTCTGAATAAAGTTTAATCAGATTTCCAATACTATGGAAATAAAAAAAAATATTCATTTATTTATTTATTTGCTTCCTTATGTACAGTACTTACTTACAGGGGCCTGCATAAATAAATTGATAACATACTGCAAGGAAGTAAATTAAACATGCTTAGTTTAAAAATAATGGCAGTGTTTTTCCAGAAGTACCCAGCATACTGTGGATACCAACAGCAGATAGCATAAAGTACGCCAAGTTATTTGGTTATCTTCTAGATTTTAGTAGCCTAGAAGGAACAAATTAAACCAATGGATGGAAAGGCATAGAAATGTGTTGTGTGCATCCTATCTTTTACGACTCTTTAATTTCTTGCTTCAGGGTGGAATCGGGGCAACTGATTGGAGCTGAGGATTTACTGGCCGGACGCCCTTCCTGATGCCTATATTGAGTTTGCAGCAGATATTTTCTCTTTGCGCCCTGATAGAGAAACATCTGCTGCTGCCTAGGATTGAACTCTGAACCTTCTGAGTGGGAGGCGAGGTGCCACTCTCTTATGTGTATCCCAATATGTTTTGTATAATAGAGAGGGCAACTGTATATCGATTTTTGTATGAATTTTAAAAGGAAAATTAATCAGCCATATACTATGTGGCTTTCCAGCATACATATCCAGCATACATATGCACTATCAGGGCACAATTTAGCTTATTTTGAGAGACATCTTCCAGTTTTCTAGATGTATTTTGAATGCACCCATATCTCTGGAAACAAGGATGATGTCTTCAGAGGTGCAAGCTTGAAGGCACACACTGGCTAGGGACATTTTTACTTCTGGCAGAGACAAGCCTCTCTTAATCAGATTCAGATTCTTTTTCCCTTCTGGCCTTTTGTTGGCATTGGTATATCTCAGCCTTGGGAGGGGGGGTGAAACACAGAAAGATTTTTTCAAAAGTGTGATATTTCAAGTCAATTTTGTACTGTTGCTGAGATTTGATAGAAGAAAGCCAAAAATCAAACACTGACTATTTGATATTGAAAGAATCCTTCCATAACCCACAGATACTGCAAGCTAGATGGTGAATGGAATATTCGTTTCTTTGCAAGGCATTTATGAAATCCAACTTGTATACTGTATCAAAAAACTTTCTCCTTGGATCAATTTAATATCCCATAGTGCCTATTTAATATGCCATCCTAAGTCACCCAGGATACTTGAGAGATGGGTAGCATACAAGTTTAATAAATTTTGGCTGGTCACATACTAAGCCAGATATTTAGACTCTACTTGACATTTTTTTCTAGCTTTGAGTCCTTTCCAAGGACCTCGGATAGGCAGATAATAATGTTTAATATTAAAGGTATCATGTAAAGTTGCCTTTTGCAATTGACTGGTAGTTATTTTGTCAATGCTGGTAATGTTCAGGTGATGCTCCAGAAGTTTTGGAATTGTATCCAAAGAGCCTTTGCTATTGGTGCCATCTTTGCTTTCTTTCAGTCATTCTAATTCTATTTGTAGGTCTTTATTTTTTGTTAAGTTCTCCTGTTCTTTCTTTTTTATTATCTCCAGCCATAGCAAAGCCCACTATCCAGCCTTTTTATTTTATTTTATTTATCCCACAATTATTAAGTCTGGGGGATGGGGGAGTAAAAAAAGCCCTCTTGTGCCTTAGTTTCACTTACAGTATAAATATTTATAACAATTCTATGCCGATAATCTACTCAGATCATTCCTTTGCAAGTAAAACTGCTTTTTTTAAAAAAATCATCCCTCATTAATTACACGTTGAATCAGTTTCATTGGTTTCCAAAACTAAGTAAAGTTCAAGAAAAGTCCAAGTACATAATGATACATAAAGCCTTGCACATTTTAGGTCTAAGCTATGTACAGGACTTTCTACTCCTGAATAGCCTCCTTGGATTCTTAGGTCATTCATGTTTTTATGGATATATTGACATCACCAATCACTGCATATTTCTCTGCGGCAGCTTGGATTTTATGGTATAAATTGCTACTGGATTTGAAGCAGCAGCCATCCTTAATACAATTTACAGGAGAGTTCAAAACATATTTATTTTCATTGGCCTTTTAATACTAATGCTTAGCTTTTACAGTTTGTATCAGTTACATTTTATTGCTTTATTGTTCTTTGTAAGCCACCCAAAGCTATTAAGGAGAATGACAGGCATATAATTTTTTTTGAAATAATCAAAATATTGTTGCCTTTATTAGCCTAAAAGTGGCATTTGATTCAATTCTCAAAGATAGGTTTTGGGTAGAAGTGAAGTGTTTTGTATCAGTCAAAGTGCAATACTTTGGATTATGAAACTGCATAATAATATTTCAGTGCAAGTCCTGTCTGACTCAGGTTGTCTCTGCAACAATTCGTAACATTCCTTATTTTCAACATTTACATTAACTCTTTAACTCAAGCTATTAAAAATAATGAAAAATAATGAGTTTCATCCCCCTAAGCCAGAAAGTATTCCCGTTTCAATTCTTCTTTGTCATGTATCCAATCTTTCCACCAAGCAAATAGGTTAATGGTGAGATCTCCAAATCTTTGCCTTGGTCTATGAAGTGGTAAAACTCTGCATCAATCCTTTCAAGAAAAAAGTAGCAATTTTTACTAAAAGGCTTAGTAGCCATAATTATCATGTGGAAATAAATTAGATCAACATAAAATAAATCAAGGCTTTAAAATATCTCAAATTATTTTTCATTTTATGCTGCTTGGAAGAAACAAATAAGAAATGTCACTTATTGGGCCCCTAGGACTGCCAACAAAATTCTGCATTTTGCTGGCAGCAATCATAAGCTCATAGCTATGCACATTTTAAAAGCTAAGGTGATTAGCCTTCTGCTGTGGGTTCATGAAACTGCATTTACAAAGATTCAAGGCTCCTTAAAATGGTCAAATTCAAATGTTTTAAAGCTTTGCTCAGTTCTTCCGAGTGTGTCCAACATTTTATGATGCTTACAATCTGGACTAGTTCCTTTAAAGGCTCAGATGAAACTTTTCCACTTTGAATTCTGATCAAAACTCACATTCAGCTAGAGATATCTGGCATTCTTCACCTTCTTGCATAGTTTGCAGTCACTATGGAGAAAAAGCACTGAACAAAACCCCAGATACCGGGATCATCCAGACCAATATTTAATCCGACTTGGACATGTGAGATAAATTTTCTAACAGAAGCAATGTGTCTTTGGCACTGATATCCAGAATGATAGTGGTAACATTTCTCCTTATTGTGTAGCTATGAAATTTGAAGATCTTTCATTCCAGCTAACTATTATCAAACACCCACACATGCTCCATTTCTCCCTGCTGCAGTGTATTCCCATCTGACCTAGTGAAAGGAGATATAACAACATCCCTATACAACATTGATTAAAACCCTACCCAATGGGGAAACTAAATATGTCATGCATGTCTTGTTATGCTGCTCATACTATAATGCTAAGAGTGTAGAATTAATAACCTCTTTGCTACAGAATTGCCTTGGTTAGTTTTGATGGAATGGGAGCAACTAAGATGATTAAAGCCCTGGAGACAAAAACATATAAAGAACGATTGCAAGCATTGGGTATGGCTAGTCTAGAGAAAAGAAGAACTAATATGATAGCGCTATCATATGAAAGCAGTATTCCAGTATTTGAGGGGCCACAATGAAAGAGGGGGGTCAACTTATTTTCCAAAGCTTCAGAAGGCAAGACAAGAAACAATGGATGGAAACTAATGATGGAGAGAAGCATCCTGGAATTAAGGAAAGAATTCCTAACAGTGAACAATTAATCAGTGGAACAGCTTGCTTTTGGAAGTTGTAGGTGCTTCATAATTGGGGGGGGGGTAAGAAAAGATTGGACAGCCACCTGTCTGAAATGATATAGGGTCTCATGCTTGAGCAGGGGGTTGGACTAGAAGATCTCCACATTCCTTCAATTGGAAGCAAAATGGTCACTAACCAAACATGTGACACTGCAAAGATCACAGGTTGCTGCAGACTCAGATAAAGTTCTCTCACTGAGTGTCCTATGTCTTTTTAATTATTTTGCCCCCTCACAGAGTAGAGAGGTTGCCTAAACAAGCTGTCTCTTCTTGAGTTGCTTTTCTTCATGGTACAAGGCCTTCCTAAAAAAGCTAACATCCGTGACCTTAATTAGTTGATTAGAATCTTCCTGCCAGCTGAGGCTGCATCTAGAAACTGACCAGATCTTAAACTGTTTCACCATGAAGACTTTTATTGTCAAGAACATAAAATTTAGTTGTAAATGTGTGCATTGATCAGAAAATGATTTATTATTACTACTGGTGTTACAATGATATTTGTGACTTACAAGGTAGCCACTAAACAAAGAATGACTGTAATGCTTATTGACAGTTGGTCTTTGACTTACTTATTATTATTATTATTATTATTATTATTATTATTATTATTATTATTATTATTATTATTATTATTATTATTAT
>JANHFT010005548.1:319470-335595 GCA_032467955.1 Pseudoxenodon macrops
TCGTAAGTGGGAGGAGATGGTGATAGGAATAATGAGAAGTCTAATAGTAACAGTAATGCAGTCTTAGCAAGTAGTAGAGTACCAGGTTGCAAAAGGCTGCATTGAGATACTCTCTACAATGATTTTATAGTGGTTAAAGGAATTGCATAAACCAAGGTATCATACTTTATGCATTCCAGTAATTCTGATCTCTTACAGAAGATATAATTATACTGTTACCAGTTTTAATTTCCTTCAACTATGATGAGAAAATCAATACTAATTCAACTGCATAGTTGAATTACTACCTTTGCATAGTTTAAGTGCAGAGTTAAACTGGAAAAAAATTATTCCACTCCATTGGTGAGAATTAAACTGTGTGCATAGTTCTCATTACTAGAATGATAAAAAGTATGCTTTTCCAAAATCAAAATGTTTAAATATTATGTTATAGATTGTTAGACTGTCTAAAAGATTGTTGTTTCAGAAGTTAAAATAGATCACCATGAAGTTATGTCTGGAACCTTACCAAAGTCTCTATTCTGAATTTTTAAAAACAAATCTTAATTAAAAAAGTGAGCTTACAGCAAAACAATATGCAAACCTCTAGTACCATTTTATTTTTCACAAAAACCTATAGATATGTAAGGGACCACATACATTTTCTCAGAAAATAATAATTGGCCAATGCTTCTCAGTGCTTTGCTTAGAAATTGTATGTGGGCATACAAATAAGACAGTGCTAAGCAAGAGTTCATGTTTATTACAAATAGCTCATTTTTAAATACATAGCTAAACTTTGACTACATAGTATACAATGATTAAGTTCAATTCTGCCAACTTAGGTCCGGGTTAAAGATAGAGCATGAACTTATTTCATAAACCCAAGATTGAAAAATAGGAATTGTACATTCTTTTTATTCAGCTACATCTTATAATATATCTTCCACATTTTTATATAAAGCTCAAAATGACATACTCATTTTTAAATTTTATTCTTTTTGCCCCAAAATATATTAAAACATATGAAGATTAAACAAAAATGGGACAAATAAAACAAATCTTATTATCACTACAGTATAAGTGTCACCACCACTGTTTTACATTTCTAGAATAATAAAGCTGACAACCAATCTTTTTAATGGTCTCTGAGAAGTCCAATAATTTTTTAAAATGCTAAATTACAGTAAGACTATAAGAAATATGCCTAACATTACTTTCTTACATAGTAGCTTTTCAATATAATGTATTCCAATTCTTTATTTCAATGTTCTTGCAAATAAGATCCAACTGAAAACATTTTTACCTGAGGCTTGGTGCTCCCTAAGCTTGCTTGCTAGTACATCTGCAATAAAACAAGCAAGCTCAGAGAACACCAAAAACCCATTAGGTCAACGCTAAGCTACAAATATTCTCCTTTATTGGTAACATTTTATCTGCCCATTAAAAATGTTCAAATTAAGAAAAGCATATTTTATAATTGATAATATTTCATGAGTACTACCGGTACCGTACTCGCTGCTAAAAGCATTTAGGTCAAATTGGGAAACCAAAATTGTTTTAAATCACTTAGACATTCTGCATGCTTTAGTAATCCAAATTCCTTATGCATAAGCTTTATAAAATTTGAACAGCAACTTTCTGATCTAAAGTTAACAAATGGGTTAACGCTAGAAGTAGAGGACCAGAATAGTTAAAGCTGTCTCATATGCTCTTACATCATTGACACAGAACAACAATCTATGTTATTTTTGAATACACAGGTGGGCAGAGTAGTTCTCCAGGTTCCCCCCCCCTCACTATCCATGAGTAGTAATGATTTAACAGTCAGAAACTCTGCATAATTAATTAATGGATCTTCTTTAATAGGTAAGGGCAAGCTACTTCTTACAGAGTGTGAAATCATGGTATGGTTATGAACACACAGTGTGGACTTGGATCAACAGCTAACTTACATTGAAAAGGAGTACCCACAGTTTGTTAAAGCTTTACTTATTTCAATCATGGCTCCGAGTCATGTAAATCTGGCTGGGATTTTCATCTATGGTTAACTCCCCATGTGCCTACCAGATTACAAAGGGAGTGACATGGATGTATAAAGAGGGTAGAAAAAAACCTTAGCTTCCTGTGCATCTTATGTTGTAGCTCCGACTGATAATAATCCTCTGTAGAACTATTAACAGTTTTCACAAAAACAATAGCATCAGCCAGTCAGACATCTAAAAAGGTATGATGTTTATCAGCCAACATTGACATTGACCAAAAGTCAATTGCTTTGCCAGAGACTAAATTTCAGTCAGGTAGAGATATAGCATACAGTCATCTCTTCACAGTCAGAAACTGAGCTAAGAAATTTCATGAACAGATTTTTCAGGATACACAAAGAAATCCTAAAATATTCCATGGATCAAATCAAAACAACACATGGATGGCACAATGTATAAAAGGTAAAGGAATCCCTGATGATTTTATTCTGCTAGCTGTAGGCAGCTTTAGGGGGTGCTGCTTCTCTCCATTTCAATACCATTGAATCAGCACTGTCTGAAGACATTTCCATGGTCATGTGGCCCACATGACATCATGGAGCACTGTTACGTACCCTTCTGGTGGAATGCGTAGTCATTCAACACGGTACAGGAGAGCCTGGAGCTCATATGCCTTGGCGATGCAGGCCTGTATCCACCTGCCCACTGTTGATGGTGTGACCTTGTTGCCCAGAGTAGAGGGCTAGAAGGATACAAATAAAGATTATGTGTTCCTGAAAGAGGAAGTCTTCTTTATGTACATGTGGAGGGCCCTCCTAACGTCCAAGGTGTGCCACTTCTTCTCCAGGGCATAGGATGGGCCCAGGCAGAAATCTTTCAAGATTATTTCCTGTATCCTATGGAACAAGGAATTCACTCTGGGAAGGAAGGAGGACCACCCTGTTGGAGTGAAATATACACAGGTTCTTTCTGATGGAAAGGGCCACCATTTCTGACACTTGCCTGGCCGATCTGATGGCCACAAGTAAGGCCACCTTGCATATAAGGAAGCATAAGCTGGCCTCTTATGGTAACGCAAAAGGAGTCAGGGTGAGAGACTGTAAGACTTTGTGCAGGTCCCAGGTAGGGTACCTGTGCACCACTTGAGGCTCGAGGTTAGTTGCCAGCCATGCAAATCACTTTTCAGTGAACACTGACACAATTCCGTTTGTCTTAGTTTGTGCCTTGTTTGAATCCAATAAAATATTCAGTTATGTTGAAGGCATTTCTTCTCAAGTGTCTCTGCTGGGCGAAGATTGAGTCAAAACTGGGGAGACATGCAGGCAAAGGAGGCATGACCAGAAAAATGACAGACATGCAGGCAGAAAGGCAGAGTCAACATCCATTCCTTGGATTCTCTACTCAGCACACTGGAGAACAGGAGCTTGCCCCATTACACAGAACCTAGGTCTTGAACCTGGACTGTTGACTTTCCAGCTGACAAGTCCAGTGTCATACCACTGAGCCATCATGCCGCCCAATGTACAGCACAATGTATAGCAACTATTCTATTCACTAGTAGGAATTAGTTATTCGATATGATAGCAGTACAGAACTTTGTTAGTGCTAAAGGTTACTGTACTGAAATTATTCATGGAAAATTATTACTGTATAGCATAGAGTTTGGTATAGTTTGAAAATAATTAGAAAGAACTGCTTCAGCCCTCACATAAACACAGTGTAGATTTGCTAGCCTGCTTTTTCATACTTTTATGGGAGCCTGTAAAAGGCTGCTGCTACTTTGAGTATTGCATTAATTTTAATAAGTGGATTTCTTAACTCAGCTACATTTTTATTAGTTGGTTTGATTGTATGTGTGTGAGAGAGAGAAGGAGGAAGAGGGAGAGAGATTATACACCATAGATCTCTGAAGATCCAAGCATTGTATTGTGCGGAATTTCTTTGAAGATTATAGAGCATAATTTTGCAAGTTTTCATCATCAAATTTTGAAAAGAGTCTAACTTTGTTAGACAGGTCTGTATTTGTAATTATGTTGTAAGGCATGGGTCCTCAAACTATGGCCCAGGGGCCACATGCAGCCCGCTGAAGCCATTAATCCGGCCTTCGCAGGACAAGGCTGCCCCGCCCACATCACCCCACCCAGCCCACCTCAGCCAAGTGCAGGACTTACCTTCGCGAACCTGGTGGGCTGGAATTGAAAGGTAAGGCCAACAATTTTGGCCTGCAGAGACATTCTGGAGGCGGGGGAGGTGAAAAGCAGGGCACACAGATGCCTCCCAAATGCCAAAAAATGGGCAAAAATGGTCCATTTTTCACCTCCCCCGCCTCCAGAAGATAAAGAGAGAGAGAGAGACAGGGAAAGAGAGAGAGAGAGATGCTGCAAAACTAAATTTTCTGAATGTGGACCACTAGACTGAACTGAAAAAATGATCTAGTAAAGAGAAAAATCAACCAAAAGAGCAACATGCAAACAAAAGCAAATAAAATACCCCCAGGAGCAAAACAAAATAAAGTTTAATTTGTGTGCATTGTTTAATGGACTTTTAAATTGGTCACTCCCACCTAGTCACATGACCTAGCCATGCCCAGACAGTCACATGACCTAACCACGCCCACGCAGCCAGTCTGGCCCCACAACAGTCTGAGGGACTGTGAATTGGCCCTGTTTAAAAAGTTTGAGGATCCCTGTTATAAGGCATGCTGCTTGCAAGAAAATGCCACGTCTAATTCTTCATACCATCATTACAAAGGATCTTGGGTAGCAGAATAAGAAAGATCTCAGTCTGATACTCTGTAGAATTATTCCCAAGCTTTGATTGAAACATGATCTAAAATAATTGAAATACGTTGTATATACTTACGAGAATGTACTGAAACTTCTGAGGTCCAAATAAGTTAGAAAACCTTACACTAATATAAGAAGTAAATAATATCTAATTTACATAATTTGAATTAAAAACTCATATCCCAAATACTAAGCATTATCTACAGTGTCAGGCTAACAAAAATTAAAGCAGAGAAAAATGAAAGGTCTAATTTTATATTTATAACAATATTTGTATATACACTAAGTTGGCTGTGGATGTCTTTCTACTCCAATTATTTGAATACAGGAGAACAGTTTTCATTCTGTATTAAATATGACAGAGATGACAGCATTATGATTTTATTACAGACAGGAACAGTCTGTCCTAGAATGCTTACAACACAATATTTTATGTAATGGCCAGAAATCTCTGTGTAATAATTGAAAGGTTTCTGGTGTCTTCAAAAATGTTGTGCATAACATGGGCTTTTATCTAAAAAACATGTCAAGCTTTCAAAAAGCTGGATCCAGGAAAAATAATCCTGATCTACCATAAATATTCAGTATTTCTTTCTTTTTTGTACTGAATCTCAAATAAACCAGATGGTAACTTTAATCATAATCAACAATGTTTTAAATACTATAAATATAAGAACACTAAAATACACCTTTGCCTATAAAGCTGCCAGATTTGCCATGCTTTACTATGTTCCTTAAAACCTGTATAATTTTTCTGGTGTAGCACACCTCTTCTCTATTCCCCACTGTTTCATTCACAATGCTTTGAACACTTCTTTGCAAATCACAATGAGACACAGAAAATATTAAAGTCATGCTTTGATAGAAGGCCTCCTGTATGCGTGTGTTTGTGCATCCCCTTGAGCAGGGGCGGTTGGACTAGAAGACCTCCAAGATTTCTTCCAGCCTGTTTTCTATGTTCTATTGCACTGGTGCTCAACCTTTGCAGCTTAGCAGCCTGGCACAGGGAGAGAGGGAAACTGGCCGCGTACACCTGCGCACACAGCCCTTGCACAAGTGGTGGACTGGCACACATGCACACAGTGCCTGCTGGCCTGCCACTCACACAAATTGAGTTGCACGCACACATGTGCACATGATGGCTAGCAATTTGCATGACCCAATTCCGAATATGCCAAGGCTGCAGATAATGGGACCAGGAGTTAGGGACCCTTGTTCTATTGTGTGTTCAACATCATAGCCAGAAAATGGAAATATGGCAGTAAAAACGCATAAACAGTTGAATAAATGGATGGGGGGGGACCCCGGAATAATGTAGTAGTAATAATGCTGAGGTTCCTAAAATTTCATTATCTGAGACAGCATAATTTCTCTCTTTCAGAGATTACAAAGAATGACAAGTCTGAGATGCTCTCCTCCTCTCTGGGAGAATTATGTCAGTTGTATACACATTTCTTTATTTCCCAAACTTAGGAGATCTCCTAGAAGATAGATATTACAGGAGGGACAGACAAATTCACCAGAAAAACAGACTCTTGAAATTCATCCTTGCTGAAGTGCCATCATTTATTCCTTGCTGATGATACACTGACAGAGGATGAAAAAAGAGAAACTCACCCAGCAGGGCAATACCATTTTCACAGTGCTTTGCAACAGATGCGGAAAAGACCAGATAGAAATTAGCAACAAGAGTAACTATCTTATGGTAGCATGTATATTGACACAAGGATGAGTGGATAAATGCTCAATAGAAGAGAAAGGCCCATAGAGAGAGAGGGGTAAAAGCAATCTAGTTTAAATAAAAAGCTTCTGTTTCCTAGAATTGGTGATTGATAGCACTTTGCACACATTTAAAATAAGATTCCAAGGCTCAGACATGTGTGCATTCCTACAGACATGTTTGCAAGCATAAACTGTCTTCCAAAAAGCAGAATTAATGGAGAATGAAGAAGCGAAATCACAAGTTGCAATCACATGATGTCTCATGTAACAATTGTTAATGAAGGAAGTGGAAGTGATATTGTAAGTTTGACACAATCATGTGATTTTTTTCACTTAGCAATCCAGCACTTCATGAGAGTTGCTGGATCTAATTGTGGTCTGTATGCAAGGATCTTCTGTACCCACATCCTATGCCAAAAGGCCAGTCTAACATTTTATTTTGTCTCAGTTTTATTGGTAGCAAAATATCTCTCTGACCCTTTTGTTTGGTTTGTGTTCTTAGTTTCATTTACTTCGCAAATTTTAAACACTTATGTTTTAAGATCCATTGTATAGTGTATACTACTACATTTCAATAAAGAATCATTCAATACAACCTGTGTGTGTGTGTGTGTCTGAGTCAACCTTGACTTCTGGGAACTGCCTGGACATGTCCCTGTAGTTTTCTTGGCAAGATTTCAGAAGTGGTTTGTTTGCAACTGCCTCCTTCCTTCCTTCCTAGGGCTGAGAGTGAACTGGCCCAAAGTCCATTAGCTGGTTTTGTGCCTCAGACAGGATTAAAACAAATGATCTCCCAGGTTCTAGCATGTTGCCTTAACCACTGCATCAAACTGGAGCTCATTCATACAATACAGTAAGTTTATTGCTATTTTGCGAAATCACTTTCCATTATCCTGTTTGGTCACATCCCCAGTCATATACATGTGACCAAACAGATTAATGGAAAGTATATCTGCAAAATAGCAATAAGCATAATGTGCATAACAAGTTGCTTACAAGTGATTCTCAGTTAGTAACCACAATGAGAATTAGCAACTTTGTGATTAAATGGAATGATTGCTAAATGAAACTTCAATTCCGCTTATGAATAAAATAATCACGAAATGAGGATTACCTATATTAGATAGCCCACTTAGGTTTCTTATTTTTGCAAACATACAGTAGATTACCATCAGTTATGTTCTTCTGGCTATCTATGTTTATTACAAATTATTAAAAAGTGTTTCCAAAAAGATGTTTTTCTTTAAGCAAATGTGACTTGAGAGAACATTGCTTTCATTTACTATTCAAATGAAGTGGATAATCAGTGAAACAGGCCTTCTTCCATTAATGAAGTGTTGATTAACAAAAAGAGGGAAAGAAACAATAGCAACAAAAAAAAGATCACATTTGTTTTAATCTGCTGCAAGGGAGAAAATAATCGTTCTTTGACATCTTAAAGAATAATATATTTGCTGCTGCGAAAGTGTTGAATAGCCATCTATGACACAAGGGAACTAATGTGCTTATCTTAAATACAGAAGAGAATTATCACCATTTTTAAGGGTGTGGTTATGGTGATGGTAAACATTCCCTTAGCATACGCTTTTGAGGCACATTATCATCTGTTCTGTCATCCATCCATCCATAAACAAACAAACAAACAAACTAATAGCTTGAGACAGTTGTTATGCATAGACTAGGGATGCATAAAAATATTGCACTTGCCTTGTTAAAAGAAATACAGGCAGTCTGCAGGTTAAAAATGAGTTTCATTCCCTAACTGTCTTTAATCCAAATTTGTATTTAAGTCAGAATTTGTACTTACAAACAGACTGCCTATTACTAAAAACGGTGGTTGGCATTGTCCTTTCTTAAGCTGACAAAGTGCTACAGCCATACAATCCTTTTTGAAACTGCAGAAAACACCTGTACAGTATATTAGAAATGTGAAGTTTCAGTACTTTCTGAAAGTATTGTGCGGCTTCAGCACTTTGCTGACTCAAAGAAGGTCAGTGTCATCCACTATTTTTACTAATAGACCGTTCATATCTAGGAGTTGTCCTTAAGTCAGACATTCCTAACCCAAGGACTAAAAGAATTATGGGTGACCTATAATCTTCCAATATTTGAGGGGGTCCAAGGCACCTGAGACTGGGACAAGAAGTTAACAGTTATAAACTTATCAAGGAGAGAACCAACCAAGAACTAAGAAGACATTTCCTGAGAGTGAGAAAATTACGGTAATAAGTGGAATGCCTTGCTTCCAGAAGTAATGGGGGCTCCATCATTGAAGGTTTTAAAGAAGAGATTGGACAACCCTTTGTCCAGAATGGAATAGAGTCTCCTGCTTGAGCAAAGGGTTGGACTAAAAGAAATCCAAGGTCACTTCCAATTCTATTATACTGTTACTGTTAGAGACTGTAAATAAACAGCATTGTGTGAAGTAAATGAAGTTACTGAAACAATATTTTAATAGCTAGAGAACACAATCATCTTTACTGTGTAGAACTAAAATTCTGTCTAGCATAAAATAGGTACACCCTTCATACAACTTCATTGAATTATTCTATTTAAGCCAGTTTATCTCCTCTGAATCACAGGACACTAATATTTGTCCATGTTTCTTTTTCCTCCCTCAATTTTATCATTTAATTGAAGTAACATTTATCATAGTAAAGAAATGGAATGTCCAGTATCATGAAAACATTACATCATACACTATCTATATTAGAAAGTTGTTAGCTTCCATCTCTCATCTAATGCCACAATTTGAGCCCTGTAAAAAGAAATATATACTTTTCCAAATTGTAGTGAAAACTAATAATCTAATGGTTGAATTAATTATCTAATAACATTTTACTCCATTTTAAACATTGTTTTAATTATAGTTACAGCCTTGTAAACTTTTTTATATAGAAAAGTTGGTTCAAAATTTCAAAATATTTACTATTCCTTTCTTTATAATCTCTCAGACATTATAGTGCATTGGATATGGAAAATTAATCATTTAGGTAACATGAAGGCATTTACACAAAATATTTTAATTGCATATTGAATGCAGTAACTCTGAGCAAAATCTCTTCTTAACTTGTGTCTGAGTTTAATCCATCAAAGGCTCTTCAGAATTTGAAGATAATCTTTTCTTACTCAAGGATCAACAAGTGAATTATTCTAAGGCTGAAGGAGGAAAACATTTTGTCTCTACTAAAACCCTTTTCAAATGAATTACCCATTCATGCACACTATGTTGCGCACCAAATCCACTTCAATGTCAGTTGTCTATATAATGTTAAGCATTATAACATTATTGCCAAACAGCATTTCTAAGCTTTATAATTCCTAAAATCATATTATTATGCCAGATAAATTCTGAATCCATTTGACCAACTGCAAGTAATCACCAGTTCTTCAACTATTGCAGAAAGGGTACAATCAAACCTGATGCCAATACAAATATACTGAGGGATTCCTTTTTTTCATGGCTGTGCTTATATACTTACAGTTAAGGCAAGATAATATCCCTCCTATAGCACAAAAGGAACACATTGTAGTCTGACTGAACCTTTATGTATTATTTTTTGTGAAACGCTAGAAAAAGGCCAGTTGCCAGATGACTGAAGAGAGCAAAAATGGTCTCTGTCCTCAAAAGAGGATGAGAAAAAGAACCCCAAGGACTATTGGCTTTCTGACATGGATTCCTGGGAAAATTCTAAACAGATAAAACCAATGATCTAGAAGCATCTTGAAAACAGTAGGGTAATCCCACAAGAATAAGTCATCTCATTTTTTAAAAACTATGTTATATCTTTAGCAAATTGTGGAAATGCTATAGATGCCTCGTATTTTGATTACAGCAAATTATTTTCATAATATTCTAATTATCAAGTTAGATAAGTGTGGACTCGTAACAGGACACAGCTGGCTTGAAAATCATATTCAAAGAGTGCTCATAAATGATTCAACTAAAGAGAGATATCAAGTAGAGTACTACATGGTTGGTCTTGGGCCCTTATTCTTTATTATTTTTATTCATGACTTGGATGAGGATGTGGAGGAAATCCTTATAAAATATACAGATATGTAGATAGAACAACATAAGTGGGATAGCTAATAATCTATAAAATATATTAAAATTCAGTATAGTTAGAAAAAGAAATGGGTTGAAAGCAACCAAATGAACTTTAATAGAAATAAATGTAAAGTATGGATACAAAATATACAGGAATTCATAACATGGCAATTGTATTTCTGAAAAAAGAAATGAAATAATACTTTATTTAGATTTAATATACATCACTAAATATAATGTGGCTTCAAAAAATAAAAAATGAAATTTTAGCTGCATTAATACAATTATGTTTCTAAATTGCAAGGAGTAATAGTTCCACTTTATTCTATTTTATTCAAACCTAGTAATGTGCCAAATTCGGACCACTCCATTAAGGAGTCAAGCTAGCTAGAACAGATGCAGAGAAGACCAATGAGGATAATTTGTGACTACAAATTCAAATTTCTCTGTTTAAAAAAATCAAGGAGCAGGATATAGAACTGGTTTTGTCAACTAGATGACTGGACACAACATCATGAATTTAAATTACAAGAAGGTATGTTTCTACTGAATTTTTGATTGAATGTCCTAAAACAAATAATATATTGTTGGTGATAAAACACTCTTTCACTTAATGTGTTCAATTAAAATAAAACATCTGTTGTTAGTGCTTTGTTTACCTACTGCAATGAATAGAGAATTGAACATGCGGAAACTTCAAACTTTATAATCTCATATTAAAATTATTCTAAAATTCAAGCTTCAAATAATTTTTGATGTAGGATTATCATGATGTATGTCTGAAGGTAAGAACAGGTGCAGTCAAAAACAAAGACTACCTAAGGAGAAACAGTTCTGTAACAATAATACTGTACCAATTCAAACAGTTCCTCCCCCAAAGATGCAACTATCATAATTCTGCCCTGTTGGGAGACATAGGTAAGAAAACAGAGACAAGTAAGATCTGATCCTTGGGACTGGAATGCAAATGGCTTATAGTTTGCACTTGCTCATTTTTTTGCTCTGATTATGCTTTTCTTAACATCTGCAATAAAACTAGCTTATCAAGAGCTATGTCCTTGAATTTCCACCTACATGTTTTCTATCTTAAGTATCTGGATGAAGTTTGATAACAAGACATTACTTAAGATTTATTTTTTAAAATATCAACAGAAATTTAAAGCTTTAATTCAGGAATAGTTAACTCCACCAAAAACTTCATTCTTATATGTTAATATTTTACTTATACAGGCAGTCCTTGACTTACAACAGTTCATTTAGTGACTTTTCAAAGTTACAGCAGCACTGGAAAAAAATGACTTATGACCATTTTTCATACTTAGGACCATTGTAACATCCCATGGTCATATGATCAAAATTCAGGTGCTTGCTAACTGATTCATATTTATAACGGTTGCAATGTCCTGGGATCATCTGAACAACTTCTGCAACCTTTTGACAAGCAAAATCAATGGGGAAGCCAGATTCACTTAACAACCATGTTAATAACTTAACGATTGCAGTAATTTACTTAACAGCAGTGGCAAGAAAAGTAATAAACTGGGGCAAAGCTCACTTAACAAATGTTTCACTTAGCAACATATATTTTGAGCTCAACTGAGGTTGTAAGTCAAGGACTACCTGTACATTCAAGAGGCTGTACAAAAGATGCATTTTAAACCTTACCAGTTGCATCTATTTTAACCTTGGAGTGTTATCATGTTTGAATAAACCATACAATATAGTTTATTAAGTTTCTTATCAAGCAATCTGAGTTCCTGGGCATGCTAATGTGCTTTTTAAAAAATCAGTGGCAAAATAAAAGGTCATGAGACCCCTATGGATGCTGTGAACATTGCTACTGTTAATCCTATTTACTATGCTCCTGATCTCTTCCTGCCCACTGAATTTAAATTAATTATTTTAATCATACCACTTCAATGAGTTACCTCATAGGTGTTGGAAGAAATGTCCATCTAGGTTCAGTTCCAAGTGAGGAAAAAGACACTGGAAACATGGAGACTGCTTGGAAAGATGGTTTAAGGGTGGACTGCAGGACCACATGGTTTGAGGTCCTGGGGAAAAAGCAATCACATGTTCTAAGATGTTGAAGACCACTAGAGAAAAGGGGTGGATTGCTGGGTGTGCCTGAGTTTTATGCCCTCTGTTGGGCTCCACCTCTGAGCTTTCTGTTCCTGTATAAGAAATGCCCTGATTGGTTGTCAGACTCCCAGGGGTGTGTGTGTCTTAGCTAACTTTGTAGGCTCTCTTGTCAGCCTTGCTCAGGTGCCATGTGGTGAGTTCTGTTGCAAGATGGGTAGAGGGCTAATCCTATCATGTCCTGAGGGCCATGACTTCATCCCATCACCCTGGAGCTGAAGGGTGTCTGTGGGGGTAGATGCTAACTTCCTTCAGCATCAGGCACATGTAAAAAAAGAGGCGAGGCTTTGATTGTGTAGTCCAAACTGCCATCTTGACTTTTTTGACTCCTGCTGCCAATGCCCCTGATAGGTTATTGGCCCATCTATCCTGCACAAACCCAAGGTATGCTATTGTACAAAATTGGCAGAGGCACACAGATTGTCATCAAGTTGGAACATAATGTTTCTAGTAAAGGAAATACAAAGGTTTCATCTCACACTTTTGATTAATGAGGGAGAGGAAGAAATAAAATAGGCAAGAATGAACTAGAAGGCAGAGGTGGATAATGCTTTTACCTGGTCTGCTGTTCCTCCTTTTAAGTTTAGTTTAAGTTTATTTATTTCGCCAAGCATGCATTATATAACAGATACAAGGATAAACGTGATTATGAATACATGAAATGGATACGAATAAAGGGGAATATTACCCTTTAATTCTTCTCCTTTAATGCCACTCTTTTAAGGTTTTTTTTCTTTGACCTGAAATGAGAACTAAACTATATTATGGGGGGAAAAAGAAGGATCCCTTAAAGACTTTGCAGAGAAAATTACTGTAGTAGTTAAAAAGTGTTAAGGTTCAACCTAGAAATAAGGAGGAATTTCCTGATAGTGAGAGCAATCCACCAAAGGAACAGAAGTTGCCTTCGGAAGTTGTGGGAGCTTCATCACTGGACGCTTTCAAGAAGAGATTGGACTGCCATTTGTCAGAAATGGTGTAGGGTTTCCTGCTTGGGCAGGGGGTTGGACTAGATGACCTACAAGGTCCCTTCCAACTCTGGTAATCTAATCTAGTTCCCTCAATTGTTCGTTGTATGGTTTAGCCTCCAGACCCTTCATCATCTTTGTGGCTCTTCTCCATGCTCTTTCTACAGCAACAGGTTCTTCACCAGCACATAATTAGCCTGTGGGATACTTTGCCATAAAACATTACAATGCTTTTGTTTTTATTTATTTGTTAGATTATTTTAATCCCACATTTGTTGATTTACAGGTAACTCAACACACCTAATATTCCTTTCTCCTCTTATTTTTTCCCACCACCACAACCCATTAAATAATAATTAAATAAAAATATTAAGAGTTGTTAACATAATCTTACGAAGCTTCTTCTCCGGTAATATTGTACTGCAAACTAGGGCATACAAAACCTTTGCTAGGCCAATTCTCAAATACAGCTGATCTGTCTGGAAGCCACACTGTATATCGGACATTAATACAATTGAAAGAATCCAGAGGTATTTCACGAGAAGAGTACTACAATCCTCTGCTCACAACAAAATACTCTATATCACCAGGCTTGAATTTTTGGGCTTCGACAATCTAGAACTATGCCGCCTATGGTCAGACTTAAGCACAGTACACAAAATTATCCGCTACAACATCCTACCTGTCAATGACTACTTCAGCTTCAACCGCAATAATGCAAGAGCACACAACAGATACAAACTCAATGTAAACTGCTCCAAACTTGATTGCAGAAAATATGACTTCAGCAACAGAGTGGTCAATGCCTGGAATGCATTACCTGACTCTTACATCTTCAAATCCCTATAACTTTAACTTTAAACTGTCTACTATTGACCTCACCCCATTCCTAAGAGGTCTATAAGAGGCGTGCATAAGTGCACCATCGTGCCTTCCCTCTTTGTCCTACTGTCCCCATTTATTCGTACCCATTCCTGTGTTCATACTCATGTTTATTGTTATATCTATTATCTTGTAAATGATTGACAAATCAAATAAATAAATAAAAATAAAATAAACCCCTGTGAGATAAGTTGGCGGGGATTGATCGAGTCGTTGGTGTATGTTTAAGAAGTTTAGGATCAACCTTCAATAAATGAAGTGAAATATAGATTGATTTCTTCCTTTGTTTTAATTAAATGTGCAAATTGAGTTTGATAAGTAAAATACCAAAGCGAATGATTCTGAGTCACATACTGTGCTGTGTAGTATCTTGAAAAAGGTAATAGACTTGTTGGAAGAAATATCTATTTGGTTCAGTTCCAAGCAGGAAGAAAGACACTGGAAATATGGAGACTGATTAGAAAGGTGATTTATTAACGAACAGGACCACATGGGTTTGAGCTTCTGGGTAGCTGACAAAAATATTTCATTCTTCTAGGGTGTGTGTGTGTGCATGCTAACTTTCTACAAACTCTGTTCAGTTACTTGTATTACTCGAAATGAAATCCATGAGATAGTTTTGGTTCAGGGGTGAAATCCAGCAGGTTCTGACAGGTTCTGGAGGACCAGTAGCAGATATTTTGAGTAGTTCGGAGAACCGGCAAATACCACCTCTAGTTAGCCCCAGAGTGGGGTGGGAATGGGGATTTTGCAGTATCCTTCCCCTGCCACGCCCACCAAGCCACACCACGCCCACCAAGCCACGCCCACAGGATTGGTAGTAAAAAAAAATTGGATTACACCACTGTCCGGGATGCTGCAGCCGTCATAAATATGAGTCAGCTGCCAAGCGTCCACATTTTGATCGCGTGACCAGGAGGATGCTGCAAACAGCCGTAAGTGTGAGAAACGGTCCAAAGTCACTTCTTTCAGCGCCGTTGTAAGTTCAAGCTGTCACTAAACAAACTGTTGTAAGTCAAGGACTTACCTGTACTTTTGGAGGCCCCTTCGGATTCTCCCGGAAAACTAGAAAGTATTCTTGGGGACCGTCAACCTTTACTCCACAGTAGAGTTGATGGTCCACTTAAAATAGGTAAATAAAATACCACAAGCCCTTCAAGTTATACAACAGAGACCCCAAAGCACAGCTGTCTGCATCTGCTGGGGCTGTAAGATGCATTCTCTGAACATGGTTGCCCAATGCCAAATTTTAATTTTTTTCCCCAGGAGGCAGGTAAGTTATCAAGGAATTTAGCCCGTGAATTGCATTCCATTCATTTAATTTTCATTCAGCTTGGATTTCATGAAATTGATGATAGCTTCCCTCCAGCTGTCATTTATATCTTGCTACCCATGTTTTCCTGAATTCTTGGGATGGTATAAGATGATAATAAGAAGGAGGACTGGCATATTATAAACGAGCTGTGCGCCTGTGGAGGAAAACCAGGTGCCAACCTTCTTTTGCAGAGGCGAAGAAAATTAGATTCTTACAAACCCTGGTAAAAAGAAAGAAAGAAAGAAAGAGGGAGGGAGGGAGGAAGGGAAGGAAGGAAGAAGAAGAAGAAAGAGAGAGAGAA
>JANHFT010005548.1:349238-363183 GCA_032467955.1 Pseudoxenodon macrops
CCGGCTCCGTGATGTCACCAGCGGCCTACTACCTACTCGGTAGAACCGGTCCGAACCGGTAGGAACCCACCTCTGGCCATGTGGAAGCTTTCATCTAAGAATTGAGATTCCTAGAAGTGTAAATCAGTAACCGGGGGAGAAAATTCAATTATTAATGTCCAGTTAGTACTTGGGTCAGTGAAAGAGTAAAGAAGCCAAGCCATGCATCAGCAATAAGGTAAGCATTAGGTTTTACAATACTTTGGATTCAAAGGGGAAAAAACTTGGCTAAGAATTTGAATGGCACTTGTGTAACACCTGCCAATTGCTTTTTTCCTGAGAAGACATGGCTAAGTGCAGACCATTTCCAGGAAAAGGTTCATTGGGTTTAACGAAAGATAGTCAGAAGTAGCTCTATTTGCTGCATTTTTCCTTCAAATTTGCACTACACAACTTAGAACAGTGTTTCCCAACCTTGGAAAATTAAAGATAGATGGACTTCAATTCCCAGAATCTCTCAGCTGACTGAGGAATTCTGGGAGCTGAAGTTCACCCATCTTCAACTTGCCAAAGTTGAGAAACCCTGGCTCAGAAGAATGGTGGCTTCATTCCTTTCCTCTCTTCAGACAAGTGTCTCTGCTATAACTTTGCCATATTTTGTTAACTTCATACCTCCCTTTTTCCCCCAGTAGACTCATGGGGAAGGAAAATAATGTTTAGCATTGTTTTTTTATGTTTCTAGCAATAAAAAGCAGACACACAAATTTAAAGAGGTTTTTGTTATCTCCTTTGGAGCTTCCCACCTAGACTGGTCTCTTGCAAACACTTTGTGGAAAGTAGTGAAAATGCTGCAAGAGCAGCTTAAATTGTAATTGAAACAGGTCAAGCCTAATAGCCTTTAGTAAAATTAAAAATGCCATCAAGCAAAATTGCATCAGAAAATAAGATGAACATTACTTGATCAACATAGTAAAGTCTCCTAATCTAACGAAAAGCTAGGAGGCATGTAAACTGAAGCAGGATAGATCAATTTTCTAGCAGAAATACCGTAACTCCTGGATCTTACTAAAGTAGCATATACATGACTTTGATGCATTCAGTGATTTGATAGGTAGCTTTGCACTAACCTGGTTCTTTGGCAAACTCAATATTTTGTCCCTGCTGATTAAATAATAATACAATTACTCAAAGTATAGTTTAACTCTTAGCTTCCAGTTTTAGGTCTTTTTTTTTTCATTGCTGAACTTAAATACTATCCAACTATCCTTAAATTCCCAGAAAACAACAGCGGCATTAATTTTTTTTATTCCTACTATCTTGTTTAAGCCAAATCCCAATGCAGTTGTCAGGAAAAAGTTGTGCTCTAATTAAGTGCTAATTAGGACCCAGCCTTAGCACGAACTCTGCTAGTACTTTACCCACAGTAGGTTGACATAGTATGGTTGACTTTGTGTTAGCAAGCAATATTGACCCAACGTTTATAGTTTTTAAATTGTAGTTTATCATTAACATATATGAAATCTACCAGTGTGGCTTATTCAGTAAATCAGTGTTATAAAAAGTTGTAGTCCAATGTATAAGCATGGCTATTGTATTATCATGGTTGATCACACAGCAACCAGATGTTTACACTGGATGTAGCATTTTTATCCACCTAAAGTCAGGTGTTGTTTGATGGTGTTAAAAGTACCGTAGTAGGATATGAGTTATTCAAAGTAAAGCTGACTTTTGTAATTGACTGATGGTGATTCGGTCACTGCAGAGGTATTCAAGTAGTTCTCACGATATTATTTTGGAATTGCACCCAATGTGCCTATAACTATTAGTACCAGCTTTCTTTTGTCATAGATATTTTATTTTTATTTGCAGGTTTACAGGTTTTTATATTTTGTGAATTTATCTCTCTTCTATTCAGTTGTCCCCAGTTGCTGCCATGTCCACCATCCAGACATTTTTGTCTTTATTATCAACAGTTGTTAAGTCTAGGGTGTTATGTGGCAGATGCTTATCTCTTTGAATTTTAAAGGCCCAGAGCATCTTAACTTCTTCATTTTCTATTGCTTTGCAGGAAAATGATATTTCATGCACCATTGTAATGATTGGTCGCAGAGTTACCCAAATGTTTAGACTGCATTTGGCATTTTTTATCATTATGTCTTTGTGCCATTTTTATTCCTACAGCCACCAACATGCTATCTGGACTTATTTTCCTGAGGCCAAAACAAATCCCATGGATAGAATTTTTAAAACATAAAACCTCCATGACTTTGCTGGGGGGGGGAGGTTAGGGTACTTGTGGACTAATTTCCTGAAATCTTCATCATCCAGTAACATGTTATTTCAGTGAGAACTGTAATGAAATCATGTGGGTAATTCAACTTGTGGTTATTAGTCAAGACAGCCCATGGGAGTTAACCTCTTACTGATGTGCCATAATAAAAATTAAGAATCTCTTATTTCACCCAAAAAAACAGGAGAACACTTGAATGATTTATTATTTTATTGCGTTAACAGGCACCCTAAACTGATGCAAGTACCACAAAGAAACAAAAGAGCAATATGCATTTATAGGATTTGCTTTTATTCTCTCTCTCCCTCTCCCCCTCCCTTATTTTAATTAGCAATGTATATTTTGTGATCTGAAATCTTATAAGACTGATGTGTCATATTGACCCTGAAAGTTCACTAGAAATGTAGGTATTCCTATTCCTAATCTTTGTCTCTCTCTCTTTTTTTCTCTTGCCTCCCTCAGTTTTGTATACTTCAAAACATTAAAGCTTAGTTATGCTTTTCCTTTAGCGGCTAGATTGCCTTCAACCACTAGATCTAAGCCAAGAAATTAATGCCCTCTTGATGATCTGCAATCTGACCCATCCCCCAAAGGCAAGGGAACAGCCCATATTTCTAGAGGATGCCAAGTTGCTTCCTTTTGTTCTAAAATCTAACCTAGTAGAGAAGCCATCATAAAGACAACCTGCCACACTTATTTTTATTCATTGAATATGTCAGTCCTGTCTTATTATAGAATTTGAAAGCAAGTTAATGTATTCAACAGATCAGGATCACTGAGGTACTTTTATGAGCTCAAGAAGAATATTGTAGTAGGTGACTCAGAGGCGGCTAGGTAGGTGTTGATTCTAGCCTCTTACATTATGAGGTATATGTGAGTGGGTTATAAAGTAAATGACTAATCTAGGCTGAGCCTTCACATAGTTGGTTATTCAACAAAAGCTACAGTGGATTTCTTGATTTTTGGTTTATTTTGACTCTACAGTCACAGCATATGAAATTGTTCAATGGTCTCGAATCTAAAAGAACCCTATTTTTGTACACAAGTGCCAAGTTACATGTTGAGCATAGTCTGCAATCAATTCTAGATCTCGAAAAATCAGACATATATTCAGTACATATCACATTATTCTTAAAGCTGGTGCTTTGTTTTGCATTGTGCGGTCTCCATTTCTTTTTTTCCTTTACATTTTTTTTTAATCATATGGAGACAGGAAAGCTTGAAGAAAACTATCCTCAGGAAAAATGACTTTCACACTGGGGACTTAGGACATGTAGTATTAAAATAACTTAAGTTTGTCTTCATCTTATGGACCATGAGAATTTTGTCAAAATCTTTGCAATATTAATGACCCACATCTTTGAATATTAGTAGCTCGGGTAGGTACCAGTAGTTACGTTGTTGATTTGAGCTCCAAACTTGGCAATTTTGTTGCAAACGTTTCATCACCATTCAAGGAGACATCTTCAGTGCACTTTAGATTGTGCTTGTCTGGAGGAGCACTGGCCTGATTTCTGGTTGTGTGATTGGCTGTCTGTAGTTGCTGAGGTCTATGATCTGTAGTTGCTCTAGGTCCATGACTATCAGAAGACATCTGAACAACAATACCAGCACTGATTTACATCACATAGACGGTACTTAAAACCAAGGACTATGACTCAGCCAGCCAATCACACAACCAGAAATCAGACCAGACTCAGCAAGGTATTTAAAGGCCAGTGTTTCCCCCAGACAAGCACAATCCAAAGCGCACTGAAGATGTCTCCTTGAATGGGGACAAAATGTTTGCAATCAAATTGCCAAGCTCAGAGCTCAAATCAACAACATAATTAATGGCCCACATTTTATATTTTTTTTAATATTGGAGGTGTGAATCCAGTGGCACAGACTCTTTAGCCTTTCATGATTTACTGATCATAAGGGAACAGTAAAACCTAAATAAAGAGTTACGTTATTACTCTGTATCCCATCTTTGCCTCTCACCCAGTGAATTCTTTGTTTAAAAGTCTGTAATCTGAGGAGTTTCTTCCTTTGCTTTCCCGTTCAGGCACATGCACACAAAACACTTATTCCTTTTTTTTAATTCTTCTCTTGATAAGGTATAGATAGCTAGATGCTTGGCTTTGCTTATCATACATTCCATGTAAATAAATCTCATTTCTGTTAAGAGTTATAAAATCTGCTTCGCTACTGTAATAGAATATGTAGATAACCTTGAAGGGGAATGATGCTACCTAGGAAACAATCAGACAAGAGACACAGTGGCTTAATGGATAGAGAAAGAAACTTTAAAAAGTTTGAACAACCCTAGTTGTTCAAGCAGTTAATAGTGGCAAGGAGTTTGTGCTTTCAGAGTTGCAAGACACTGTTAATGTAGCCTTACAATAAAGTAGAATTCAGGTTGCTTATCTGGTTTATATTCCTGGGAGTAATTATTTTGTGTCAAATTGCTGGTCTCAGGAAAAGGAAGAATTGCTGCATTTAGAGTGGCATGGGTCATTTGCACCTCGGTTATCCTTGGAAAGATGACAAGAGAAGATTACATTCCAAAAGTGATATTTCACTTAGCTCAATATAAGAAAAAGGCTAGAAAGAACATAAAACAATGAATGCAGGAACAAATGGGCCACCAGATGGTGTCTGTTTTGAATCTGCAGAAACTTCTGTTTTTAGTAAAGAGAAAGACAGGTTTGCTGAACAGAATGATTGTAAATCTATATTTTATTCAGCTAAACAAACAAAAGATCACCTCAACCAGAAGAAGCTCTGTAAAATTCTACCAGTACAGTAGGCAAAGAAGAGGTGCACATTTTAAGAATCAAAGATCCTTTATATGTTTCAAATCTGGAATCAGGACTGCCCTCAGTAAAATAGAACACAGAGAATAGCTGTGATTTAAGACTGAATAACAACCATTTTTATACAATCAACAATTGAAAATTGCTCATAAACGGTACTCTTAGATCCATTTGAACTAAATTGTGAGAAGATGTAGCAAGAGCAATAAAGAATTGCAATCACAAAAACTGTATAATCAAATGCACTAGAGAGTGGGGCACAGAGAACCAGATTGCATTTTAAAAATTAGAAGTCTTAGACAAAGTTGCAGCCATGCGTGAATTATTCCAAATATTCATGTTGTATTAAGGCCAAAGGCACTTATTGCTATTTTGCTATCACATTTTGCAGTTAGAAGATGGGAAGTTCAGATTAACTGTTGGAACGGCATGCAGGTCATTGTACCCATCCTGGTACAAATATCTAATGCTGGGGCACCAATGATGATGGTTACGTCTTTTGTAATAAATGATTTATGGACACCGTACTCTTACTATAATTGCCAGTTACAGATTGATTGTGAAGACTTACCTTTTCCAAATTCTGAGTTTTTACAGTCATTTGTGTGACTCAGTCTACAGTGGGACGCTATTGAAAAGAATCTGGAATTTGCATCTGGTGCAAAATTTAGCAAGGAGTCTGGCTGTTTTAATTCCTAGATTAGCTGAATTGTGCCCGTTGTAAGCATGGATCATGGTTATTTAATACTTTAAATTGCTGTAATCTGGTTGTTTTTTTAAGGGCTCCATTCATGAGCATCTGTGTGGAAAGCAAATGTTAAAAAATGTGTATCATCATGGAAATGCTGTGTATTATTAGTGGCACTAGGCACTGGGACACAAGGACAGAACTTTGTACTTTTGCATACTTTGTACATGCTAGCCATTTCAATAATTTCAATAATAAATGTATATCTAATCAGCAAACCCCAAAGCCAGAATTTCATTTTTTTTTCTGTCTCAAGCCCAAAATTTAGAAGCAGTTTCCAAATAGAACCAAAGTTGGATATATTCTTTTCTTTGATTAAAACCATTAATTTAACCATCTCTGCTAACTCTATCAGTTTTTCCATCCATTCTTCTGTCGTGGGAATCAGCATATCTTTTCATTTTTACCCATAAAGCTTTCTCGCTGTAGTCAGCATATACAACAACAACATTACAGGTTTTTCTCAAGATCCTTATCTAAGAAACCTACCGTAGAAGGAAAGTTTAAATTTTATATTCATTTTGAAAATCTTGAGAATCTTCTACATTAAAACATGAACATTGCCCCAATATTTTTTTAACAGCATCTTATCATCTAAAATTCATATTCATTATTTCTTGAAGTGCAGCCACAAATCTAGAACTTTTTAGTGGTGCTACCTTACATAATGCTGTTTTCTGCTTTATCTCATTGAAAAAGGAATAATGTTTTGATAATTTATAGATAAACTTGGCTCTTTGAGTGCAATTCTGAATCTCCCCTTCGGCATAATTGTTCCTGAGATCAGTTCTCAGGATAAAAATAAGTAAACACAATATTTCAAGTGATCTACACATTTGAAATGTGTTTCATTCAAAGCTTAATGCAGTGCCTTTTGCAGACCAGAAGAAATTTATTTTCACATGTTCCCGTTTATTTCAGCATAGATGATAATCAAATCTTTCAGAGACCACTAGATGGCAGTCCAGTGCAGAAAACAAAAGATAGAAAAGAAAAACCCATTTTTTTGCTTAGTAACTCTGGAAGAAGATGAATTACAGCAGCTCAGACTCAAAACTTGCTTAAATGATTCCTCAGCTGGAAATCTCCTGTTGTTTGACCTGCGCTTATTTATAAAGTGTTAAGCTCCAGCTGAGATATAAAAGCAATGTAACATTTGGTCATAATTAATGTATCCAATATCTGCCACTGAAATAAGTCACCGCTCCTTTGGGAAGTTTAGCATGAAGAACAAATTCCAAGAAGACATAGCAGACACACACACAAAAAGGTGAAACGTATGGAATCTGTGGTACTCTATGAGTCCAGTTGTTTGCGTGCAGATGTTTCATTACCCAACTCAGTAACGTCATCATGAGTGTGGGTTTTGCTCCCTGTTTATATACAAAGGTGCCAAATTACAGAATAACAACAGGTGGGTAAAAAAATCAGTGGGAGCAGGAGACAGTTCCAATTTCTTGTTGATTTCATCAGTGAGTTTGTCTGTGGAAAGCTGGCAGTGAAGGAATTCCTTCTTTCTTTCCTTCCTTCCCTCTCTCCCTCCCTCCTTCCCTCCTTCCTTCCTTCCCTCCTTCCCTCCATATACCTATATTCCTTCAACCATCAGCTCTACTGGACGGAATCCTCCACTGGATTCCAGGTTTCTGTGAATGAAAGGAGTCCTTTCATTCAGCATCAGGCTGAATACCCAGAACTTTCCAGGAAAAATAGAACTTAACATTACGCTAAGCTTATTCCTGGAAATTGTTTTGGATGTCAGCTTCAGAGCACATAAGAGGAAAAAAATTGTCTATGGGGACCACCAAATGACTCAAAAAGAATCCTATATTTTTATCTTTCAATGATGAAAGCACAACGCCCAGGAGATTTTGAGTTTTCTCATGATTCAGTTTTAACATCTGAATTTTGAACAAATCCCTGATGTTAGTATGGGACACTATCCCTTTCTCAAGCACATGTCTGTGAGATGTTCTTAGGGTCATTTATAGCTTCTACACCAATCAGTATAGTGAAAGCCATTCTTCAGATCCCTCTTTAATAGGATTTTTTCCCTGGTTGTGTTTCAGATACAAAAATCTGGATGGCAATTAGATGGCAATCAAGACAGGCAAAACATGGCACTCTTTGTTGCCACCTAATGATTGATATGATTTGACTAGTAAACTCATATTTAAAAAAAAAAAAAAGTTCTATTGATGGTTTAATGAGAAAGAAAAAATGCAATGCGTGAAGTAATTAGTAAAAAAAACATGACTGGAGGCTTCTCCAATGTTGGGCAGGGCTGGAATTTCAGACTAAGGCTCCACAAATTATGGCCTTAGAATGTTGTGATTCAACAATACTTGGAAGGTCACTTCTGAGAAGAAATAAGTGACCAGCTGTTTTATCTCACTTCTTAGTTCAAAATTAAGAAAGATTCCACACACAATGCCGTAGCATAATTTCTAAGGGTTTGGTACAACATTATATTATTTCCCTTCTTGTTGTCTCTCATTCTCTTGGCCTAATCCTATTCCTCAACTGCAGTTTCATAAATATTCTATTCTATGAATCATATTCCCACAATTTGGTGATTACCACTTGGAAACACGGTCTTGAAGTACAACACAGCAATTCAGCTTTGACCAGGGCGTTATGTTCCCCTATTCTACCATGTGCTAATTCAATGTCTTTGTTGGCTCCTGTTCTTTTTTGTAATTCTCAAATTCTATTTTGCTGAAAACATTCAAAGAAAGATCCCACGCACAAAAGATTACAAAATCCAGTTGCAATGCAACTTCGACAGTGAACCTTTTATTCACAAAAGTAGATACAAAATTACTTTGACAAGTATTTTAAAACGTGAACTCAAATTGTGTTGGAACAGTTAAGAAATTATGGTTGAAATCTTAAGTCCAACGTTTGACAGGAATAAAGTTCAAAACCCATTTTTCATTCAAATTCAAAAACTAAGACTAGTCAAATAGCATAATGTGAGAGGTAATAATTCTATGGACACATAGGATATAAAATGCAGAGTCACCCTTGATACAAATGTTATTCGCAGTTTGAAAAATAGTATGTATTAAATTCATCCAGAGTAAAAGCTTTTTCAAATGACCCATTAATATTAAATATCACCCATGAATTCAAAAGCACATATAAATTCAAACTGAGCTCTGTTTTTGAAGATAGCAGAAGTTATTTTGAACATGAGTTCCACCTATATACTCTGTATATTCAAGCATAATCTAGATATACTGTATCACCCCACAAATATGACAACTATACTACCAAAATCATAAAAATCTATCTCTTCTGCACTCAGCGAGGTTTAAAGTAAATCTATAGGGAGGAATATGTTTAAACCAATCATTTTTTTCAGTCCTTAATCTTTCCAATCCTATAAACCTAATTTTTGCTTTATGTACAGTTTAGACAAAACATTATTTATCATTTGGTCAAAAACATTCCATATTTCACTCCTTTTACACAGCCCAGAGTTTCTGATGCTTAAAGTTTTACAAATTAACAGTAAGTAGATTTAATTAACATCTTCTAGTTAGCAATAAAAAAAACATGATATGGACAAGCACTGGACAAGCAAAAGAGCAAGCTTTACTAGAGCAAGCACTATAAATTATATTCATATCGATATAGAAATAGACATCTCCTTTTCTATATTTCTGATATTAGCAATTAGCATAGACATGCTGCTGGGAATTCAGACATTAGTATTCCCAATGTACCTGAAGGATATCAAATTATAGAAACCTCTTTATACTATAAAGTCTATGGCAAAATAGAGATTAAATATAAAAGGAAGTGTTGGAGCAGACTGGTAAACTATTAGCATACTTCTTTCTATAGTGAATACTATTGACAATGGTGTTGCCATCATTTCTAATTGCATTAATCAGTAAATATCATAATATACTGGGTGAGCTGGACAAAATAAATATAGCCCAAAATGAGTATGAACCATTTCATCAGCATCTGGTCTATTTGTATCATGTAATAATAATAATAATAATATCAGTTTAGTTTTGTTGTGAAATCAGTGTGCTATGCCAATGAAAAAAAAAGCACCTGTTGACTCAAATTAGCCAAGCTATTTGCTATTGTAAAGGTGCTGTTTTCAGGGATCATTAGCTTACTAATCTGCACCAAGGTTCTTTCCCAAACATAAATATGTAATTAACCAGACATTGGACGGCTAATGCATTGAGCTCTTTGGTTAATGTCTGTGAATAGGATACACAAGCACACACAAAGACAGACAGACAGACAGACAGACAGACAGACAGACACACACACACACACACACACACACACTGTATGCATCTGTGTAGGACAGGCAGTATATGCTAACCTAACAGTATCCCTGTTAAATTAATAAGCATTATGTGAAAGAGAAGACGAGTGATTAAGTCCTCCTAAACAATAGCAGAGAGTGGATCTGGTATAGTGGTTAAGACATCAGAATAGAAAGTGGGAGTCTGTGAATTCGAGCTCCATCTTAGACGCAAAGCCAGCTAGTGATCTCGGGCCAGTCACTCGCTGAGTCCTAGGAAAGAAGCAATGATAAATCATTTCTGAAAAACCTTGCCAAGAAAGCTGCAGAGACTTGTCCAGACAGCCTCCAAAATCAAACATGGTTAAACAGAAGGGGGGAACCATTAGCAACTAATAATGGACCTATGAGATAATATGAATATATTTGTAAAAGTGTGGAAATAGAAGAATAATATTTCTTTCAGATCTTTCCCAAATTCTGGGGACTGCATGAAGAAACCTAATTTTGGAGTTTAAGCTAGAGAATTTGGAAGTGGCTACTCAATGCTCTCTTCCAGAATATTTTTCAATGTACCATTCTAGTCCTATTACAGGTAGTCTTCAGATTACAATGGAAACTGGGACTGGAATTTCTGTTACTAAGCAATGCAGTGCAGTCCCTCAACCAAATGCTAGCAGATCCATCCCTCTTTGTTTTTTCCAGAATCAACCAAGATATCTTGTAAGGAAAAGCTGTGCACAAAGGCTGCAGTGGCCTATCTTTAAGAAATCATATGGAAAAACTCTCTTAGTTTGTGATTTCATATTTGATGAGCTTCCTTTCGTTTTTCCTATTTCTTGCTAGTCTCAGAAGTGTTGTTTTGTGTTTTAAGTGCCAGAGAGAAAATATCAATGTTGTTCTATTTAACATGTGGGATATTTGTCTCAGATCTTATCCCCAGCTAAATTAGAGGCTGGGAAAGGTTTTTGCTTAAGTTTTGGGAAGCTCTGTAAACTAGAATAAACACTGTTATAACAAAGTGATTTACCAATATACTGTACAGTCAGCTAGAAAAGTTTTGTCTTATGTCAGGGTGCCTTGATGACATTAAGTATCTTTAGAAAACTAGAAACGTAAGTGTGAGGAGACAGAGAAAGATTGTATGTATTTAAGAGTAAATGTAACTGAATGTGGTAGCACTCATAGAAAATTTATTTAAATAACAATCGCTTGCCATTTTCACATAACCAGCATTAATTTATCCAGTTGCTACTGCACCTATGACAATCTAGCTTGCTATATTGCATCTTTCTGATAAACAGACTCCTTGCAAAACTACTGTAAGCTTATCTAAATACTTTAAAGAATATTTCAGAAGCACATCGAAGGAGAACATACTCAGATAAATGGGTTGTAATTGAATGAATAGTTTATATATCTTACAGAAATAGAGTTCTGGTTTATCATAGCATAAAAAGTTATACCATAAATTTCATGGTATATGTACTGTACACTTCAGTAACTGGTGCCTACATTATTATAAGCTAGATTTCAAAATACTACAATGAAGTTGGCAAACAAACACGTCATAAGGCACAGTGTAAGAATTCAGAGACAACATTTAGAACATTTAAAGTGCTACTAACAAATAGTACAATTACAATCAAAAGACAATCAAAATAATTGTTGTGACATAACACATAGCATATAGCTAAATTTATCCAGATTACATCATCAAAAACATATTTATACATTCAAATACATGACACTGGCTATTGATACACAGCTTTTCCAGGATGGATAATATTTATTTATTATAGATAATAGCAGTCTCTGTTCAGCTTTTGTAAAAACAAACTTGCACTGGACGTTGATGGTTAAAACTAAGCTGAGAAAGGAAATGAGAGAATTCTCCAGAGGTTGGCATAACATTAGGAAATGTATCTGAGTATTATTATTTTCCTCCTCCTCCTCCTCCTCATAGTATACACTAATTAACTCATAATTGTTGTTCTTGTTTAATTTGGAATGTTCATTTTGTATGTAATTCATCATTTTAATCTGATTCTCATTATTATTATAAAACAGAAAACTTTAAAATATGTTTGAATTTGGATTTCCCAAGCTGTAAAACCTAAAAAAGAAGTGAACAAAAATATTTTTTCTCTACTAAATGTTTTTTTATGGGGGTTTTTTTCCGCCCAGCATGGGGAAAACCAAAAGTAAATATTAAAGAATTTATGTGAATTATGTATAAACAGAATCTGTTAAGTAAGATATAATGCAGAGTGGATATATTCTGCTTCATCTTAGTTTGACCACATTCAGTTTTTCCTATCATATTTTTAAAGCAGTAATTCAAGCACATTTTTAACCATTTATATACAGTTGATTTGTTGCAAATATTTTTCAGCAGTATTAATCTATAAAAGGAATACATACCACAAATGTCCAATTTAGTGCATTCAAGATTAGAACTCTTCTACATCAGTTCCTTTGTCCAACATCTAATACTCAGAAATTTTGCTATCATTGTTTACTTAACAGTTAATATTTAATTAGAACAATTAATTTGAAATCAGAAACGTTTCTAAAAAAATATATGATGAAAAATTACCTAGATGGTTGCCTAGATGTTGTCACAAAACTGTACATGGACAAACAAACACTGTTCATTTTTGTATGCAAATCATGAATAAAAGCATGCCAACTTTCTAAATTTGGTTCTGAAGGTAACAAACAATACTGTTCATTCTCTTGCAAATAAAGGTATTTGAGATACAATGCTGTGTCAAAGGGTGAACATGTGCAGTTTCATTCCTAAAGAGCATATTCAAAGGCTGCATAAATATATTACCTATGTCAGTATTCATATATTGCACAAGGTTTCTCTCTATGCAATAGGATAATTGTAGCCATGCCCATTGACCTGCTATGGTTCCTATGTCAGTAGAGAATAATACACTGATATTAAACTTGCAAGATTAGAGACTTAAGACATGCTGGCACACGTTTGGTTATTTCAAGCTTTCGTTGAAGCCTCAATAAGAAAATAGTACAGACATCATCCTGAGAATATCGCTGAAGCTCTATTATCACTCAATTAGTTGCAGAAACTTGACCATACAATAGCGGTTTATTCACAAGTGCAAGTTAACTATGGAAAAAAGAACCTTCTTATTTGGAAAGATAGAATTTACTTTGTCTTTCCAGATAATCAAGCATATATTATAACTATCCAGTTGTTCTCCTTCAGGAAAACACAATATTGCAGTATTTGGGAATTAAATAATATGGATTAATAAAACTTGAACATTCACTTGCAAAATACAGAATCTGCCTAAATGTTCTGCATGAAGAAAACTTGTTGGACATACATTATAATCAAAATAAATTAGAAATATGGATTAATTAAGCTTTGCTACTAGCTGTCTCGTGTATTTTAACTGTCAGTGTTTGGAACTGTGGCATATATGGTATGAAGGTTTGAAGGGGCCTCTCACAGTTGCAGATAAAAGGATTTAGATCAGGTGCTACATTTTGAGAAATCGTCATGCTTCTAATGAGAGTATTGGTATGAAAGTTACATGGTGCCACATTTGAATTTTCTGTTAAATATATATCATTTTCATTATTTTTGAGTGGGCCCATGCCTAAGTAGAACAAACTTCTCTCTGGACTGTCACCTTCAGTGAAAGTTTTATCCTGTTCTGAAGATTCTGAGAAACCTTCAGAGGAAACAACAGAGAGAGTGTGAGTTTTTCTGGGAGGGTCTTGAAAATATTCAGGTAATATCAAAAATGCTTGATTTCCTACTGCCCAAGAAATGCTAGAGAAAGAAGCTGGAACTGAAGGCTTAAGGTTCACAAAACTTC
>JANHFT010005548.1:363193-379221 GCA_032467955.1 Pseudoxenodon macrops
AAAAGGACTACTTGAATCCTTTGGAGGCTCATAAAGCCCACTTGACATGGAGCCACTTATAATAGTTGCATATTTGACATTGCGTTGCTCTGACATGCCTCTTTTATTTTCAGCATCATGGACATTCTCAGAGAGACTGTCGCTAATGAAATGACCACTAGAGCAAATTGAGCCATGCTCAAAGTCCTGAATGGTTGAAAACAGTGAGTCAACTGCTAGTAACTCTTGTTTATCTTCATGTTTCATTGCTTTATCAATACTGATATCTTCCAATACTATTTCTGATTCCAGAAGTAGTGGACCAAATGACAATGCTTCAGGATGCTTGAGAAAGAGATGCTCAAAGGTTTCAGGCTAAAAAAACAAGACACATTGTAAAGCTCATTTATCAGTCAATTGTTCATACTGAAAAGAATACAAAAATAAGATAAATTAAGCAAATGAATATTTTATTATATTTGAATCTGGTTCTTCATTTTCAAAGCCAGATGAATTACATTTTTGAAATAATCTCTTTGTGTGTGTGGGGGGGGAAACGACCAAATTATGGTATTGAATCTAGATGTCATCACTTATAATCTAGTTCAGATTAAATAAAGTGTACCAACATAAGGCAGACACATTAAAGTAAACAAAGATACATCTGCAAGTTTTAAATATACCATTTTAGATATTTATTTTGTATATGCTTTAAAGTAATTGTTTAAACCCTAGCTTTCTGTCTTCTCAATTATAATTATGGATATAATGCATCTTCCTTTCAATAAAGAGGAAATTAAGAATACAGTGGCTCTAAAATATAATTGATAAATAAAATGAGGCATAATCAAAATAACTACAAAGCAAACCTGCAATTCTAACGACACTTACCTGTCAATAAAACAACTGAAAATATTTTATTCTGGCCAGAATTTATATTCTATGGTACAGCTGTGTCTCTAGAAATCATCACTCATTGATATGCAATACAAGTGTTTATTAGGTTTTGCTATTCCTCTCCAACATCCAGAATGAAGTTAAGTGTATTTCTCATGTAGACTATATCAACAATATGTGGTAATATTCCCTAAGTTCAAAGATACTCTTTATTGTCATGCTAAACTCCTGTTCAGATCAACTACTGGCAAAAATTGTATGGCTTTCTTTGTGAGTGGTTAAGGAGATCTCCAAAACTGCAATAGATTTTGCATCTCAGAAATATTGCTTCTGTTGCCATTCCCTGGCAAACAATTTTCTGGACAGTTTCTTAGCTTAGCTTTATTTAACTATATTAAAAATATATTATGGAGCTGACCTTTCGTATATTTTTTGTTGCTGGAAAGTTAGTGCCCAGAGGCCTAATCCAAATCAGGATCAGCATGCATTGAGATGGAGAAGGCCTATGAGGATTTGATGCAGCTTCTGTAGTGACAATGCGTATCTTTCTTTCCAAGTTACGTTAGTGTCATTGGGTAATCAAGATAATCATTGCAATTTAAATTGAGTTCTAGAATGCTTGGAGGTAGCTTTTTCATTCATAAGAATTTCTATCAGTGCTCCATTTCCAGTTCTTTGTCCTCCCCTCCCCACTTACAATGTCTCTAAAGCAACATAGTGCTCTTGTATAGGTTTCTGGAGCTCTTGCAACAAATATCACTTATCTGCTTTTCTTTGCCACAAACCTGTGTGAGGAAATTAACATGAGGGAAATGGATTGCAGGCTGGATACTGATTTCTTTGTTCCTTTACTGGTCAAACAGAAAGAGTCCAGCCTAGCTGTAAAGATTTTGGCAAAAGCTTCAATGGATATTCATGGAACTTTGAAAAAATGAGCTAACAGCAGGGAATTTGCACACCACCCACATGGAGTGCCTTTAATATTCTGTTTGTCACAACCCTGCATAGATATGCTGCTAAAATATGCAGTGCATAATGAGAGAGAGAAAGAGAAGGGGAGGATTAACAAAGTTTTGATAACAGCTGAAATGGGTGAAGAGGGCCTACAATATAAGACTTTCAGAAATACCTTGGACTCTGAGGTTTTTTGAGTGTAGCCAACAGCTAATGTGACTGACGTATAACATACAGTATTCTATTACAACATTGTAATGAAGTCGAATGTTTACATTTATTCATATTTAAGTCCTGTTCTGTGATGTTTTCAGTTATCCTAATGACAGAAGGATGGACAGACAGACACAATGCTGGCCTCAGTTGCAGAATCTGATCCCAATATTCTGTTGGGTTGAAGATAATGAATTAATGAAAACCTTATGTATTAAGAGAACTTATTAGCTGATAAAATATAATGCTTTGATTACAAAATAGGTTTAATTTAAGTTGACCTGCTATTGATATTTGATTGTGGAATCATTTAGGGTGTGACAAACATATTTGCAAGAGGCAGGCAAAAGAATCTATAAGATTCTATTTATATGTCTGAAATACACATACACACAAACTATAGCATATGTGTATATGGCACATGCAAATATACACAGGGAATAAATACTATAAATATAAACTCTTTTTATTCCTTACATAAAAGAGGTTCAGAATTTTGTGTCTGTCAACAGGATAATTCTTTGTAAAGGGAACAGAATGAGACCAAATCTGCAGCAGGGGAATTTAGTCAGATAATGAGATAAAAGATGGAGACAAGGATTCCAGAAAAATTTCCGATGAATCTCATTTTGAAAGGCAGGTCAGAATACTGCCCAGCACTTTACCCTAACGTCCTCCTTTTGGTCATACGATACAGAAGAGGGGGCGTGTGGCCTGTCCCTTCCTTCCCACTGCAAACATATTCACATATGTATAGAGATACACTACCTGTTATGGGCTCCACGGTTCAGAGAGGGCAGTGACAAATTAAATTCCTAGAAAGGCTAAGATAGTGAGGGATCTAAAATAAAGCTGTATGAGGAAATGCTAGAGAATCTGGGTATGTTTGACCTGTGCACAGCTGATGAGTGGATATTAAAGCAGTCTTCAAATACCTGAAGAGTTGTCGCATAGAGGAAGGAGTAGAGTTATTCTCTATTGCTCTAAAGGTCAGAATGAGAACCAATGGATTAAAATGCAAGGAAATAGGTTCAGCCAGACATTAGGAGGAACTTCCTAATTTTATAAACATCATGAAACAGACGTGAGGTGATTAACTCTTTGCTATAGGGCAGTGTTGCTATCCTTTTCGGCACCAAGTGCCAAAACAGGAGCGCATGCGTGCACCTGTGTGCCAGAAACCAGAAGAACAGCTGTCTGACACACATGTGCATGCCGGGAAGATGATCTTCTGGTTTCCAGCACGCATGCATTTGGGAAGACCAGCTGTTGGCCAGGCCAGGCAGGCCCGCTGCAAATGCATGCGCCGGAAACCGGAAGAGTGTCAAGGAAGCACACACACCCCAGCCTGCCTAGGGCAAGCCAGCACAAGCCTTCCTGCCACTTCTGCCAAGGGAGTGCAACCGCTTCTTGGCCAATGCGCCTCTTACCCTGGCGCTGGACAGACATTCGTCCCACACAGACTCAGCTCCTTCGCAGCCCTGCAGCTCCAGAAGAGCAGCATCAGCATCTGCAGGGCGAGGGGCAGGAGTGACTGGCCGGCCCCACAGCTGCTCCCCCACTGGCAAGCTGGGCCTTTGGTGGTGTGTCCATGCATGAGAAGCTGCGCTCTCCTCCAGCCCTCCTGGGGCAGCTCACCTCCCTGATGGTGGCTCCTTCTCCTCCTCCAGCATCCTGGCTGGAAGTGGCAACATGAGAACTGCTCTTGCCCTCGCCCCTGGCAGATGCAGGAGCAGCGGGCGGGGCGGCCAACTTCCCAGCCAACAAATGCTGCCTCTCCTTTATGTGCCTGACCCAGCCAGGCACTCCAGAGACGGATGCATGTTAGTGCCATGGGCTGGGGGATGGTGACACACAAGAAGCCAGCTCAGGCAGGGAGGGAGGAAAGCCCCAGCCTACCTGTCCTGCCCAACAGCTCTGCTCCCCTAGGAAGCGACTACTGGGATCCCCTCATGTCTTTGGGCATATGAGCCATCACTGTTGATCTTCTGGGTTCCGGCGTGCTGGCCAGCTGGTCTTCACGCACGTGGGAGCGCCGGAAACTGGAAGAGCAGGTGGCTGGCGTGCATGCACATACAGAAAACCAGAGGATCATCTTCCTGGCACACACATGTGCACCGGGCAGCTGCTCTTCTGGTTTCCAGCGCTTCTGTGCTCATGAAAACCAGATGACCGGTGCGCTGGAACTTGGAAGAGCAACAGGTAGCAGCTCGTGTGCCTGGAGAGGTGGCTCTGCGTGCCACTTCCGGCACATGTGCCATAGGTTTGCCATCATGGCTATAGGGCTAAAGAGGTTCCAGGCATTATCAATCAGAGATGTTTTGGTGCAGGATTTTCAAACCTTTTCACAGAACCTATAATTTCTTTCTAAAGAAATTCCTGCAATCTCTAATCAAGAAGCAAACCTCATGATAGGAAATTCATTGTGTTTGAATGATGTCTTTTCCTTTTTGCACTTAGTTTCTCATGGAATCCCATCAAATTGTTCCAGAGCTTAGGGTTCCATAGAAAACAATTTGTAAAACTTCATTCAACCCCTTGTCCCACGCATACAACAGCGGTATGCACATACCCTGATTAGTTTCTGGGAAGAAAGTGCACATATACAAACACACACACAATACTTTATTACACAGAACACATACAAATATGTATGGCCACTGCTGCTAAAGAGGCTGAGAAAATTCCAGAAATTATCCCCCTGAGCTTGTCAAATATTTATCAAGGAACAATTTCTGTTGTTCTTGTTTATACTGCATTTTTTTATTGTTTGGAATTATAATATCCAGACTAGGTTTTTCTGTCTTTGTAATAGAAGGGCATGGAGAGCACTTATCTATAAAGTCGCCAAAGGTTGAACATGACTGACTGGTTAAAACAAGAAGTAGAAGGGCACCAGCAAACAGCAGAGATCCATTTTCTCTCTCTCTTAAAAATAGGGTTAGATTTCTCTCTCCCTATGATTTTCTGGTGGGCTGCCTGCCTGCGTTTGCCAAGTCTGCTGAAAAGTGAGAGTGGACAAAAGACTGTATTGCGTTTCTATCGTTCATCTGATAATAAAAATGGTGTCCAAATTAGGAAGAATACTTGCCTTTTGATAAATACTTTATTAATTTTTCTTTTATAGTTTTAGGAAGTTATTTCAAAATATACAGCTCTTTTCCAAGTGACCTGAAACAAATTAGAAATCAGGACAAGGAAAATCCTGCTCATTTATACGTCGTTCTGTTCATTGTCAACACTTCCTTTTTATATGATAGCATTCTAATGAAATAGATGAACTAAAACAGAAGATACAATTATCACTGGAATTAGACTAAATAAAAGCTAAAATGTTCAGAAATAAAGCTTTCAGAATGTTCATAGTTTTCATTTCAAGAATAATTTGAATATGATGTTAAATGTAGTAGAATAGTTTCAGCAAAAGCTACGTGGCCCTTGAATGTATTGCGTTTAGCATGAAATCGGACAGAATAAGTTTGTACCTTCTAAATAAGCTTTTCAATATTTCTGAGTTTTCAATATTTCTGAGTTATATTAAGACTGAAAATTCATAGAATATAAAAGATGCCATTAGCATATGAAACAAGTGCATTTTTATAGAATTTTATGTAGGAGTTCTATTGAATTTCCTGTTTCCCATTCTTCTGACTGTAATCTAACTAGAGCAGATAACTCAGTCTTTTGGCCTCTATCCGCGTACTGAATCATTTTAGGGGAGGGGAAGCCACTTTATAATGAACGCCATAGTGTAATTCATAACTTTTTGTGGTAGCTTTCACCAACAGTAACCTGAAATGATGCAAAGTTCATGACCTTCTGAAAACACCAAATAATGTCATGCTGCATAAGACAGGGGTCCCCAAGCCCCAGGCCACAGCCCAGTCCTGGGCCGCAGCGCATTTGGAATCAGGCTGTGGAAGTGGTGGATGAGTGTGTGCGTGCACCGCTGCTTTTGTGAAAGCGATGCCCCCACACAAAACCATCCCCTCTTCTCCGCCCTGCCACCGCCGCCTACGCCGCCTCTGCTTGTCCACTGAGCTGGAAAAGGTTGGAGACCGCTGGCATAGAGCCACTCACATTATTATACAATTTCACTTTCATTGGAAGAATATGATAAAATGATTCTCCCATTGATTGCAAATATAGGAGGAATTTCAGAAGGCCATTTAAACACACTTTAAAATAAACTAAATAGGGTTGTTTTTCTTCATAATAATTTTCATTGTCTCTTCTGTCTAAAACGTTTACTCTATTCTTCCCTGCTTCTTGGCACAATTCAACTAAAGGCACATCAAAGTCATACTGTTCTCACTTCCAAAGCCCCCTGAAGCAATTTGTAGGCCTAGCTGTCTTTCCTTCTGCTAATATGAAACACAAGTATTGCCCTGGCCAAGCTGTTGCAGTCCTCCAGTGCTTTACAGGCATTTTCCATCTGGGCTGGAGAGGAAATCTGATTAATCTCTTGTCAATGTCATCTTTGTTTATTAGCTGCAAAATCATTAAGCCAGCATTCCCTTTGTAACTAATTTCTGTCAGGAATCAGAAGGAAGGATGAGGTAAGTGTTTCCTCTCACAAGAAAATAGTAAGCTAAATTCTCCAATCCTGTTGACACAGTGAGAATATGGAGATCCAAAGCGGCTTTTAAATTGGTGCAGCAAATGTGAAATTGAGAGATTAAATTACAGGTAGTCCTTGACTTACAACCACAATTGAGCCCATAATTTATGTTGCTAAGTGAAAAATTTGTTAAATGAGTTTTGCCCCATTTTACAACTTTTCTAGCCACATTTGTTAAGTGAATCACTGCAATTGTTAAATTAGTAACATGGTTGTTAAGTGAATCTGACTTCCCCATTGACTTTGCTTGTCAGAAGGTCGCAAAAGATGGTCACGTGACCCTGGCAAGCGTCATAAATGTGAATCAGTTGTCACACATTTGAATGTAAATCATGTGACCTCTGGAGATGTTGCCACAATAAGTGTGAAAAATGGTCATGAGTCACTTTTTTCAGTGCCATTATAACTTTGAACTGTGACTAAATGAATTGTTGTTAAGTCGAGGACCACCTATAATCAGGAAAAGCACCTACACTGAGTGTGTCTTAGATACATATGTGTGGCTGTTATGAAATGATTGCTTATAAAGATTCAGCATATCATGCTCTGAGTAAGAAACATGCTCCATAATAAGCACCTGCTTATTTAGAAAACAAACTAGTTTTAGGAAAATGTGTAGAATTAAAGACATCTTGATATCGCTGGTTTTAAGGACATGATGCTATATATCTATGGTTGTCATTCCGAATCAGGCCACCATGTAATCCCAGCTTTATTCATTCAACCCAATCATAAAGATAGTTTGCCCAGACTATTCTTTGAGCTTAGTTACTTAATCAGAGTTTTCTAGGGAAACTTAATGTATTAAGGAATATAACATAGTACCCACTGTCCTTGAATCCTCAAGTGTTCCTCTTACACAACAAAACCTGTCCTTACTGAAAAATAGTATTCTTAGAATGATATACCATTAATATAACCTTTGTACAAAATTATTTCCAACACTATTATGTATGAACAAAGTCAGCAGACAATGAAATGATAGAAAAGTAATTCTGTCTTCTGAATTCAAATAGATAATTCTTCTAACAACTTGTAAAGGAAGTCTGGGAGCTGGAACAATGGTTCAGCGGGCAGTGACCAAGATTAGACTTCAAAGAATGTCCATTCTCTGTTTAAATGAAATGAAATAAAATTAACAATAAAGATGAGAAAGTAAAGTATAATGGAAATGAAAACTGAAAATAATATATTAATTTTTTTAAAAAAATCATTTCCCAAATGTTTTCTTTCTACCTATTAGAACATTTAATTCAACTTTTATAGTTTCATTCACAAAGTATATAATGGTAAACTTAATAAAACTGCCATCTGCACCACGTAAGAACCAAGAAATCTACAGAAAGATGTATAGAGAGGGATGAGATGGGGATAAATGGATTAGATAAATTCATAATGCTTTGTAGACGTTATGACCTGCTCTGTCAGAGTGACCAGTTTTCTTAGACAATGTCCTAATGATTGAAGATCCATGGTTCCAATATAAATGTTGAATGCTTGTGGCATATTGTCCTAGCAGAGCATGGAATCTCTATATTTTATTTTGAGCACTGGAGCTTGTATAACAGTAATGATAATAATAGTATTCTATAATAGTAATAATAATAAAAAAAACCTGGAAGGATATTTTTAGAATGTGCATGTATCCTGAAGGGATACCTATTCAGGTGGATTTATTTTTGTCAGTGTAGCTGAAAACCCATTAGTAATTTAATGGTAATAATCAGCCTCAGTTTCCAGGTAACATATAACAATGACATGCATTAAAATAGAGTTCCATACCTTTTGGAAATTAACTCCTTGTGCCCAGGAACAATTCTTCGGGTTTGGGACATCAACCCACAACAATTTCTTAATTCTGAAAAAAATGCAGATAATGAATTGATTTGGTTCAAAGGATAAGCAAAAAGCAAATTTGGTTTTTGTTTCTAAGGCTGTGAACCAGGACCTGGGAGATTCTGGTTCAAGGCTACCCTCAGCTAGGAAGATATAATCTATGGTTTTGTACCAGGCATTCTCTCTCTGCTCTCCCTTTCCTATATGAAAAATAAAAGAAGCAGTGCTATGTATACTGTATAGACTTTAACAGAAGCTAATACACCAATCTAACAAAATAATGATTAGAAAAAATATTACAGCTTCTGAGTTGCTGCAAAGAATAAACTCCAATTAAACTCTAATAATTGGAAAATATTTCATAATTTTAATTTTTAAATTTAATTTATTCTCTATTCCATTCAAATGGATGATCATATAGATTATTGTATGTAATATTCTCCTACTATGAACAGATTCAGCAAGCCATCATGAAGGAAAACTTTACCTATGCTGCAAAATCAACAATGCTCCAAGCAGCAGAAATGAGCATGAAATCATTAAGGGTAGAATCACATAGAAGTTCACATCGTGCTGTTTTTCAATCCCATCTGGAAAAATAATTTATTTTAAAAAGTCATTACCATTGCATTCCAAATACACTTGCAAGATATTACTTCAGTGACATTAAACTGAATGGGTGAAGATTATTCTAGACAGTATGCCTAACGAAGTCTCCTAAAATCAAAACTGAATATTTTTGTAGATAATCTGGATTATATTTTTCAATCAGATCCTATGTACAGTGTAGGAAAGTCCCATTAAATTCACCAGGTCTCCAGCTTAATTAATGCAGAATAAGTTTAAAAGGCTTTAAACCTTGAGTCCTTATTTCCTCAAAGTTAAATCTTGATCGGTTTGAATTAACCATATTTTTTTAAAAATGTGTTTAAGTAAGTTTGAATACATAGTTAAAAATACATTGATTGGCTAAATTAGCCATGCATCCCAATTCTCTGTATGAGTACTCAAAACGAAGCAGCATTAAACAGCATTAACAGGCAGGAAACCTGCTAAAGAAGCATGACTGTGTAATTTCAAAACAAGTCTTTTTTTCTAAGTAATGCATACTTAATAAGCATTCAAAGGCGCTTCAAACATATATCGGCAGAAATGAAATGCATTCTAACCCTATATAAAAGTATTAATAATGTGTATTATACAAAATTATATTATATGAACTAAAAACAAGATTTAAGGCAGATACAATCTCCTGCTCTGCTGTTGTAAGTAGCAATCACGTCCCACTATACTTGGAAAAATGATATGTGAAATAAAAACATTTCTATACTTAAAATGTAAACTATTACTATGCTGTTATTTGTTATGAAGATTTGGTTGTGTCCAGAAATCCTTCTCAAATGTTGATGTAGTGGATTTTTTGTTTTGTTTTGCATTGTCAATATAAATAGTTCAACCAAAAAAAGAAAAATTATGGCTGAAGCTGTATTTCATGACAGGATTATTTAGAATTAAAAGTTAATAATAACTTGTACAAACATACATACCCATTACACTGTTCAGATGAGTGACTCTATAAATCAATCAGTCAATCAATCAAACAAGCAAACACTCTTCAGCTTCAAACTAAGCAAATAAGCACAGAACATGAATAAAAAATAAAATGCCAAAATGCATGATATAAGAAAAAAAAAGTTAGTTAAATCTAGTTTCCATCAAAATCAGTCATTCATACAATTCTTCCCTTGCAATCACTCTTGCTTCTACATACAATTTCGATATATCACTTCATACATTTCCTTTTGTTCTTTCAACTTAGTCTCTCTTATTTTGAGTACAGGTAATCCTTGACGTACAACCATTTATTTAGTGCCTATTCAAGGTTACAATGGCACTGGAAAAATTGAATCATTACCGTTTTTCACACTTATAACAGTTGCACCATCCTCATGGTCATGTGACCAAAATTCAGCCATTTGGCAACTGGTTCATATTTATGAACATAACCCCAGGCCATGTTATCACCTTTTGTGTGTGACCTTTTAACAGGTCAATGTGAAAGCTAGATCATTTAACAACTGTGACAAGAAAGGATGTAAAATGAGGCAAAACTCACTTAACAACTGTCTTTGCTTAGCAATGGAAATTTTGAGCTCAATTTTTGAAATTGTGGCTGTAAGTAGAGGACTACCTGTATCATGCGACCATGATTTTCTTGGCCTTCTTTTTTTCCTCAATCTTCTTCCATTTTTTTTGTTCTGTAATTAAATCCTCAATCATGCTCTTTATACCCCAAACTGCCTCAGTATATTTCTTTTTTTTTTTTACTAATTATTCATTACTATCTTTAAATTTTTTGACATACTTCTTACTCCTGTATTCAACATTGTTTCTTTTTACCTACCAAACTCTCACTTTCATATAAATAGAGCAGAAGTATTTTATATATAACTGTTTTATTCTGACAAATAATCACTACTCAAAATAGACCACACACTACATTTATACCAGAATTATGATGTCTTAAAAATTTTCTGTTTTTCAATCTTTAGCACAGATTCTATCAAGTATACAAACATATCAACCTATTCTAGTTTTTTCTATGTATATATAACTTTCAATTATTTAATTGGTTTTTCTGTTAAATACCACTGGTCTCAGATTCCTTGGATTCTGAATAAAACATATCATCTACTTAGAAAAATATATTCCCAACTATATGAATTGAGACTGGTTAGGGAGAACTAACTGTTTTCTCTAGCAATAAAGAGAACTGTTATATAAACATCCTTCAGCTACCTCCCAAGGCCTTCACAAGACGTGTCAAGAATCCATTAACTGTGAAGGATGAAAAAAAATAGAATTTAAACCCTGCAGCACCAATATGTATTAAAAGTTTCTGATTTCAGTATGTTTAACTGGTTGTCTTTAAGGCTTTATTCCTGTCTGCCGTAAAGATTATATATAAAGATTATAAACTAGCTAAGTCATTTTTTAGTGTTTTCTGCCAAAGCAGGAATCAAATAAGGAGTTAAGTGACTGGATAGCTATAATTAACTCCCAAGTCCTGAGGTATAGTGTGAAAAACAACCAATATACTTTTAATGTCACAAGCATAAACATTCCATTTATTCTCATCCATTTAGTTCCATCATACCTCCCGCAAACTTTATAGTATATTGTGATGGAATGCCTTCTCAGAAGGTTCCCTGGATCCTATTTCCCTGCATGAAATACATCATCTCAAGGAGAATCAGTAGCTAAATGATCTGGATATCTTGCCTGTAGATTTAATCACCCCAGTAACTGTTCATATATAATTTAATTTTATTTGTAATTTTATTCATCCCTTGTTTTGTGTGTGTTTTTAGTGGTTCATTGTTCTGATATTTTATATTTACACATTTGGTGAGTTTTTCTGCATTAATGCTTGTATTCTGTTATGTCACATGAAATAATAATAATAGCTTCATCATACACTCTTCTTAACATTTTCATCAACTGCCAGCTCCATATTCACACAGAACATTTCATTACCAAAGCCAATTCATGTTCTCATGTGGTTTCTCTAAGTCAGCAAACATAAAAATAAATTATCTCACATTCATACATTTTTCAATGGCCTGCTGAAGAGCAAACAACAGATCTGCAGGCTCCCCTGCTCAGTATTAAGGTACACTATACTTCCCATATTTTGTTCATTGTCACACCATCACTTTTTCAAAATCAGAATTCAGTTAAACACTTTCCCAGGAACATTTAACATATTAGTACCCCAGTAGTTTTTAAATAGACTCTAGGTACCTTGCCTTTTCTATAGGAGAACCATAGTAGAATCTTGCAATCATTATGCATACATATTAAAGTCTTCACACATATTAAATAAGTCACACAGCCCTTTCATAGGCAAACCATATCTGTATTTTTACTTCCCTTGGTATTTTAACATTTGTCGTCTTATGATTTGTCAATATTTTCACTAAATGTTTTCTTTCATCACTTTTTTTCTTTGACTACAACTAGTCCTCTACCTACAACCACAATTTCTATTGTAAGTCGTGTCAGTCATAAGTCAAGAAGCTATGTGACCAACTTGATTTTATTACCATTTTACCACCAAACATTCTGATTTGCAATGTTTTTTTCTGAAAAATGGCAAAAAAATAACCACTGCAAATCATAGTCACGTGACCATGGATACTGCAACCAATTACACATGTGAGCTGGTTGCCAAAGTCTCAATTGTGATCACATGACTATGAGGGAGAAAGTGCAGCAGTCATAACTTCAGCAACAGTTCATAAGTAGCTTTTTTGAAGTTTGTTTTAACCAACCAGTCATAAATTGAGGACTACATGTACATTTATACCATTTGTTTTCATTCCACTTTTGATACTTATCATTTCCGTGTAGATCTCTAGAGTACTTCTAATATTCTCTCACTTTATTTTCATCCCAAAACATTTAATCACTTTTAATTCCATTAGCTCTGCTGGAGACTCTTAATAATTTTCACTTCCAAGATAGTTTTTAAATTGCCACCAATTTAAATATTTTGTTATTCTCTGTACCTTTTAAATTTAACCATTACTTGCTCTAGTTGACTATATTCTTCACTACTCTTTTTCTCTATATTATTTCTACCATTCTCTTTTTTTTCTTGCCAGTCATTCTTTTATATAAACTTTTTCTCATATCCACAACCTCTTCTTTCACTTTATCATGTCAATAAGCATGTTTTTTACACTCCCCATAAACATTGTACAACTGATAGAGCACGGACATCCTTCAAATTACTTTTTTTGTGATCACATTAATATGAAATATCCACATTGCCACAGAAATTCAGTGCAAAGAACTTGGTTATGGTACTGAAATATAAGTATAATAAATGGAAAAAGGAATAAAACCTGAGTTATTTTGAAAACCTACAACAAACGACTCAATAATATTAATCATAAGTGAAGTTTTCATATACATGAAGTTTTTCAATTTTTGAGTCTTCAAAGAGAGAAGGAATAACTGATGGACACTTTATTGTTCAGACATCTGTTAAGAAACAAAATAATCATTCCAAGACACCCAGGAATCAGCTTGGTGAGCAATATTTTTCTTCAGAGAAGGAAGAATTAGCATTCCTTGTCTTGTTTCTAACTAACATGTAACTAGTAATTCAGTATACAATGTAAACAAAATTAAGAATATTGGGCTAGGGGCAGAAAATATAGTGTAGTGAACCACACATCTTAGACTTCAAGAAATCCGATTGTAAAAACTTTTAATGATTATATATATAGAACTCTATAGTAGGAGAAAAATAGAAAAAGTATGCACAGATTCATGGGAATTCATTTGGAAATAATTAAAATGTGGAAATAAAAAGAAAGGAGCAGAAGAAACCAGTCAGGTTGCTCATAAAGTTTAGTGAAAAAACTGAAAATCCAAAATGCACATATAAGAGGTAGAATGAGAGACATATTACCAAGAAACAGTACACGTATACCTAGATTGGTAGAGAGATGTCAGGAAAACTAAAGAGCAGAATGTACTGAGATTAGCAAAAGGGCTTATTTAGAGATGTTCAGAGTAACAAAGAAAACAATCGATATACCAGCTGCTCATTGAGGAGGGCAGAACAAATAACAAAGAAAAGGCAGTACTACTTAAATCCTATTTTGGTCCCATCTTCTCAGAGAAGATATGCATTCAACTAGGCAATTTTGAAGAACAGATTGAAGGAGCAGCATTTTCGCTTCAGTTTAATCAAAATAATCAGGAGACTTATTGCCCCTGAATGAGTTACAGTATACATTTGAATGAGTTATACAATACATTTCCATATGTATTGTTTCTTAAAATATTGAAGGAACCCTATTTCTTGTTTGGTTCTGTATTTAATCAGCCAACATCAGGCTTACAATATTTTTTTCTTATGATATTTGAAACATTAAATACAATTAGCCACCCTCTTTTTAATTAAAAAAATGCTACCACAGAAGCTTTTTCCTATGAAGATTCATGGCTTCATGAATCATACACATGGATAATATCTATTGTTTTATTGCTGCCTGTAGATGTATCTTTTTTCAGGTGGGACAAGGTGGAGAATTTAGTCCAGTCCAGTAGACTTACTAATATGTTTTGGCTGCTTTAACACCCAGCAATATTAGCTGTCTATAGTGCCATCTTGTGAGGTTAACTCAGATATGACAGATAAGCAATTTGCATGATAAATATTTGATTGTTCCCACATGTGTCACTTACATGATCCTTTGTAGTCTGAGTGGCAGCAGTTCTTAACAACAAAATACCTTTCAAACCGGGTGGAATCTAGGAGATTCTGACAGGTTCTAGAAAACCGGTAGCGGAAATTTTGAGTAGTCCAGAGAATCGGAAGAGGAAATTTTGAGTACTTCGGAGAACCAGCTAATACCACCTCTGGCTGGCCCCAGAGTGGGAAGGAATGGAGATTTTGCAGTATCCTTCCCCTGCCATGCCCACCAAGCTGCGTCCACCAAGCCACACCACACCCACCAAGCCACAGCCACAGAACCGGTAGTAAAAAAAATTGGATTTCACCACTGTTTCAAACCATTTATATTTTGCAAGCATGTTTTACATTCTATCTAATAACTGGAATAAAAGCACAACTGGAATATAAATATATTCTGTTAAACTCTGTAAAAAAGTTTTAAAAATACACTCATTTATGTTATGAAGTGTGTCCCAGTATTATTTGTATTCTCGTTACTATTTAAGAAGTTCTAAGATAACAGTTCACTAAAATCACCTTTGGAAAATCCTTCTGTTATCGCAGGTTTTGTGACTCCTTCATTAATGACCGGATATAAACTAAATCTGTATTTCTCAATGAGTACGAAGTTATCTGGAATGAAACAATAATGTTTAATGTACAAGTACCAGCAACTCATAGTCGGTCCAATTCATAGAAGAGGTTCACAGCTACATAAATCCTCAGAGCTAAAGAACGTCAAGCACCAGTTTGAGACTTACAAGTTTGGAAAACTGGCACTTTCCTATATTGCATTGTTTTGACATTGGAGAGCTACAAATAGCTTCTCAAAATCACAGATAAAATGTTACCACATATAATAACAATAATATTCTTCTTCATGTGCCATAATTTAAATTTGGGCAATCTGCAGTTGCTTAACTTCTTATATATGGTCCCCCAATATTGCAAAATCATGTTGCAAAAAAATAAAAGTTTTTAAAAAAAAATATTTTAAAAAATCAATACAATTATATTAAATATTACTTAACATGACTTTTTCAGGAATTTTCATTTTTAATTGGTTTTCAATAAATCAATATACAAACAATATTCCTTATCCTTCTACGTTTATCTCATGTCCAGGTAATTTTTTTCTTCCAACGTTAAGTGTTGTTGTAACAAAAACAAAACAAAACAAAACACAGAAGCATATGTTTTCATCTTCAAACTTACCAAATATATGATACCGTCTAACATTAGAAGGAGCTGTTATCCATTTAATTTGTTCTTCTC
>JANHFT010005549.1:24144-38421 GCA_032467955.1 Pseudoxenodon macrops
CTAAAATATGTAAAAAATTACATGTGAAAATGAAATGTGAAAATGAACTCTATGGAAAATAAAAAACTTTTTGCAAAAAAAAAAAGATTTCAGAATCTGATCAGGTGAAACATTTAGCTTGTCAGGCTGTCGAACAATCCCAATATAGTTGAAGGTTGTATATCAACATGTGAAATGAGAACCCATCACACAAGAATGGAAAAAGAAATATAAAGAGAAAAGATGGGTGACTGTACAATATTCCCATGGCTACTACCATAATTAAAAGGGGAGTAGCTATTTAACATCGATACAAAAAATCTCAGAAAATTAATAATTGTGGAAAATATTTTTCATGAGGCAACAAACATTTGTTTCTTTTTTAAAAACATTTTTTACTAATTCATTTTAAAATCCAATGGCATTGAATAGAATATCATTTGCCGACTTTCTGCTCCTGATATTTGAAAGTTGGCTCATTTACACAAATCTGGGCATGATGCTGAAGCAATTTTTCCTGGCTGTGCTGAGGGCTTTTTTATGTTTCTCTGCTGCTGTGTGTTTTATTTCCTGTTTATTTTGTATTTGTGTATATTTTTATTTGTGAGCCACCCAGAGTTATAGATGGAAGACTCTGCAATTTGATTGATTGATTGAATAAATAAATACATCTAGGTAGCTATACAGCATAGCACGCCGCAAGGTATTCTCACAGTAGCAAGATCAGATGGATGTGTGAATATGAACGTTACAGGACCAATCTTACAGGTGTTTCTATATTTGTCCTGTCCAATTTGGCAGGAGTGGCATGTTGTAGGTTCCATCAGTCAAAGAATGTTGGCTGGCAGAACCCTGAAGACCCTTTTCTGCTGATCTGTCTGCCATCTGGAACATCATTCCTCCTGAGATTAGGTTGACCCCCCACCATGCTTGCCTTTGATAAAGCTTTGAAGACCAGGTTCTGTGCCAGAGCCTGGGACCCTAGATGAGTGACAAAGTCCATCTCTTGGCTTTGTTGAGGGTTGTTACAATTGAGGGGTTGTTACCAGAGATGGGTTCCTACCAGTTCCACCCGGTTCTATAGAACCGGTAATAACTCCATGATGATGTCACGGAGCCGGTTCCATTGGTGTCTCCATGGGTGCCAAGATCTTGGATTTTGCTTCAGCGCATGCGCAGAAGTTACTTTTTTATTGCTGCGTCCTTGTGTGCGTGCTTCACGCACGCGCATGCAGCGCAACCCTGAGCGAACTGGCAGCAACAATATTCACAACCCACCCGATTGTTACAATGTCTAGTTAATGAAAAGAAGGACTAGGGATGACATGATAGCAGTGTTCCAATATCTAAGGGACTGCCAAAAGAAGGTTCTCCAAAGAACCTGAAGTCAGGACAAGGGGCAATGGATGGAAACTAATCAAGAAGAGAATCAACCTAGAACTAAGGAGGAATTTCCTGTAAGTTAAAACAACAATACCTAAGGAGGAATTTCCTGGCAGTTAATTCAGTGGAACTGCTTGCTTCCAGAAGTTGTGGATGCTCCAACAGTGGAGGTTTTTAAGAAATATTGGACAACCATTTGTCTGAAATGGTATAGTGTTTCCTGCTTCAGCAGGGGGTTGGACTAGAAGATCTCCAAGGTGCCTTTCAACTCTCCTATTCTGTTAATGTTCTGATTGCTGTTACTTTGGGTTTTCTTTTAATGTCTGTATATGCTTTAATTGTTTTAATGTTGTACTTGATATTGATATGAGCAGCTATAGAAACTGAGCAAATAAAGTAAAATAAACAAGGTTGTTCCAAATCTCTATTATAATATTAGCAGATATTAACTTTTCCTCAATATCCTAACTATGATCTTCTCTAAAAGAATGATACCTGTCTGGTCTTTCTGATTGACACTGCTAGATAAGTAATTTCTCTGACCTTGAAGGAAGTTGGACTTTTTCTCCCTAACACCTCCTTTGAGGTGTGAAACCGAATCTAATTTTAATGTTGCACAACAATGGAAAAAAATAGTTGTGAGAAGAGAGGCAAAGTCTTTCTAAAATTTATTTTACAAGCGTATTCTGCCTACCCAAATATCATAGAGGTTGCCACTGAGGAAGGAGTTAGGGAAACTTTTAGTCTGGGCAGCTGTTAAAGCTGTCCATTTCCCTCTCCATTTGGCTGAAGGAGTAAATGTAGCACCGACAAGACTGTGAGTCTATTCTACAGCTTGCAAACAAACACTTATCACCCCGTATGTTTGTTGCCACATCTGCTTAAGAGATGGGATTAACTATCTGCTTAATGTCACACATCATTATCCTGCATTTAAAAGATCCTTCCAGCCAAATTTGAGAGGGGGGGAAACAAATGAGATTTGTGAGAAGGGTGGCTTTCCTGAAATCTAATCGGAACAGAAATACCCCATGCATGGAAGGGACGGTAATAGCTTTTGTTACTGGCATGTAGGCAATATCAAGTTGCCCCACAAGTCCCTTCAGATTAGAAAAACAGCTTATTTTCAATGATGGTGGAGATAGAGATCAAAACTGACCAGGATCTAAAGGACTGAAGGACAGGGGGGGGAGGGTGTTTGTCATTTCCTGTAACTTTTAATACCTTCCATAGTCATTGTATAGAGTAGTTCAGAGCTCTGGTTTCCATTTAATCCTTCTGCAAGTTTGGATCACATCCTCCCATATTAAGATTTATTATGGGACCGAAATCACTTCAATTGACTATTTCTAAGGAAAAAAAAAATATGTAGAGGAAGTCTGGGAGGAGGAGTGGGGAGGAGGAGGCCTCTACTGTGGAAACACGACAGACTCAAAAGTATGGTACGTTCTACCTCCCATTCTCAGTTCATTTGAATCAGTAGTCATCAGAACTTTGCATACTTAAGAATATGCTCTAAATGTATGTTCAACAAGAGAGAAGAAAACCTGATTCAGTGACACAGGACATGCTCTGGAAATGGAAGATTTCAGACTCAGTCAGTGCCATCTCAGAGGCATTTCTCACGGTATCAGAAAGGATCCGATAGCAGATGACAGGAGCTATTAGTCAGGGAACTACTGCCACTCTGAACAGGCAAATCAAATTTTCTGCCTGGAACATGGCAAGCAACAGATCAGTTGTGACAAACCACTGCCATTTAAGAAAAACTTTGCTGATATGATATGGCATATATAATAATCTGAACCAAACGTGCATTCAAATAGGGAATGGTTTTTTCCCCCCTGTGGTAAATTTGAAAAAAGGTTTTTTTAAAAAAATGTTAGTTTTATAGCTGACATCAAATAGACTGTAATTCTAACTTTCTTACCCTGTAAAAGACTTGCTTTGGGAACCTTATGTAAAAATGAATTTGAAAAAAAAGTAAAAGGCCATTTTAAATGAGATTTTTAGAAGTGTGCTAATTGTATAAATGTCATTAATGTGGAACAGGAAGAGAAACTGAATACGCATAACAAGGTGATGCCTTAATATCAAACAAATTGAGCCAAAAGAAGCAGTAAGCTTTCAGCTTTCTCTAGAACCTGGAGATAGATACCAAACCACTATGGATTGATTGATTTTTATGATCACATATATTCACTCATTTAATTATCAAAATGACATGAACATGTGGATTTTTTTTATGTGCTGAAGCCACATTTAATTTTAGTCTAGATTCAAATTCAGCTAGCAGAGGGGTTACTGCTACTATGGCATGGTTAAAATACAACTGTTTGCTCAGTTAGCAAATAAATACACCTTCACGGGGAGAGAGAGGGAGGGAGGAAGAGAAAGGCAGAGCATGGGTCCACCTTCTGGTGTACTGAAATCTCATCAGCTAAATGGCAAACTGCACACTGGGCTAAACTTATAAACTCCAACCCGCAGAATGAACCGCAAAACTTTGAGGAGTATTGAACAATGAAGAGTACACAAACGAACCCATTCATTGCTCTGGATTGTTTTCAGATCAAATTTAAAGTGGCCATTGCCTTCCCATTTGTGGTGACTATGGCTTTCAAAGGCTGCATTAAAAGTATTCATGTTCTCTTCTTCCCATTTATATCTAGAAATAAATGTTAACCTATGTGGAAAAGAGATGATAGGCTACTGATTAAATTCTTAGCTGGTACTGTACTGAAGCCCTAATGTAGGCTTCTGGGCATCATAAAAAATGAATATTGTTAAGACTTTCATTAAAGTTGTACAAAATATGAGAACTATGTTTAATCATGTACGTAACTTACCTACTCAGAATAATGCTTGAAAATCACACTTAACCTTAGGATCAAGGATATGTTATGCAGTACAAGCAAATCGATTTCAGTAGCTCTTCTGAGAACATCCAACTGACAGTGAGAACATGGCTAAAGATAATTGTAAGCCCTTTTCGAGATTCTAAATTGTGCACTGATAACTGAACATTCATGTGTTTGAATGAAAAATTACTTAGGATTAAAATTGGATATCTCTGTGGGCTGACATTACACAAATGTGAAAGAGCATTGTATGATTGCTATACCAGATGGCCTACTTAGGAAGATGATCCATGAACAAAAAATAAACTCATTATCCAATTAAAATGGGGGATTTCTGAATCCTCTGGTCCAGAATATGACTTTGCCTTGGTGTTTACATAGAATAGATGGACGGCTGAACTTTCAGTCATTCAGGGGCTATTAGCTGTGTTTGATCATAATGGCTGAGCTTGTTTGAGGAGGGACATTACTAGGTGATGGAGCTTGCTATGTTTAAGGGTTTATGACAGCAGCAAATGTTAACTTCCAATCTTCTTACTAAATAGAGTGTGATAAATAGATCTTTACCACAATAAAACAAAATTGGGCAACAAGATGACCCTATGAATTGCAAAAAGGAGATGTCCCTGAAATATGCATACCAACCTTTCCCAATTTGTTGTCTTTGAACTTAAAACTTCATAGATTTGCATTTAAATTAGGTAAGCAATATTCAATAAGCTAGTTTGATGTAATAGTTAAGGCATTGATGTAATAGTTAAGGCATAGTTAAGACAGTTGGAAACTGTGAGCTCTAGTTCCACCATAGGCACAAAGGCAGGTGGATAACCATGGGCCAGTCATTCTCTCTCAATTTAAGGTTTGCTTTGATGGCTGTACAAGTAGTCTTCATTTAACAACACTAATTGGCACTGAAAACTCCATCATTCTATGACAATTATTTACACAATCGTAAGTGGAAAAGCTTTGTGACAACAGGTTGGCAAAGGTTGGTATACCCATTTCATGTAGTCCTGGTTGCTGTTGTTAAGTAGCAATATCAATAGCACTTAAGACTTGTATACTGCTTCACAGTGCTTCACAGCCCCTCTCTCTAAGCAGTTTAGTCAGCGTATTTCCCCCAACAATCTGGGTTCTCATTTTACCCACCTCGGAAGGATGGAAGTCTGTCAACCTTGAATCTGTCAGGATTGAACTGCTGACAGTTGGCAGAATTAGCCTGCAATACTGCATTCTACCTACTGTGCCACGGCTCTCATGTAACTTGGAACTTCCTGCTGGCTCCCCCATTGACTTTGCTTGTGGGAAACCAGCAGGAAAGATCATAAACTGCAATCACGTGACTGCAGGAAACTGCGACAGTCGGAAGTGCAGACTGGTTGTTGAACACCCAAAACATAATCACATGACCACAAGGATGCTGAGATGGCCACATCTTTGAGGATCCATTGCGTGTACTGCTCAGTCAGCATCATCATAGATCACTGAATGAGTGATCATTAAATGAAGACCGCCTGTATGACGTTTTGAAAATATACTTCTCTTAATCCAATCAATAGTTTAGCCCCACCTTCCTTTTTGCAGTGTTATGCCTGCAATTGCTGGAATTCCCAACCAATGGGAATTAAAAGGAATTAGGTTAGGAAATGCTATGCATTTGCACTTTCACCTTTCATATAGCATCCAGCTATTCAGTTGTGTTAAAAATGAGGATTTAAACCTATTAGGAGACCCTATCCATGACTGTTTGGCTAGGACCGGGAGGAGGTATATCAGGGCCTAGGTTTTCATGGCATGGCTCAGGGTGAACATCACTATTTTTTTTTAGGCAAAAAAATAAATAAATCACAAAATTGCTAGAGTAATTGCATCCTTCATCAGCGATCACTCTGCCTATGTTTCAGAATTATAACTTACAGCAAATTCAACCACCAGGAATAATAGAAAGTGATGGTTGGAAATGGAAACTAGCTAACCTGATGGGGCAAAGGCTTTCCCCTAGTCAAGGTGCTGGAGATGTAACTCCTGAAATTTACCTAAACTGTTGCATAAAAGACACATTTGCTGTGATCCTAACAGCAGGATTTAGTATGCAGAGGAAATGTGCCAGAGCTGAAACTGATTAATCTCAGACATGATAAGACACTTAGCAGAAATCCTGTTGCTATTCTGGTGAATATATGGCAAATGAGGATAACATCTTACATATTAATTAGGGAGAAATTTGGACTTCCACTGGACATATGTTAAATTTTTGTCATCTGTCTAGATAATACCATTCAGAAAGATTTTCCATGCTTCTTAATCATAGGATCTCTTCACTTTAAAATAACAATGCTGCCACCCAATGGCCACAAATGCAAGAGCTTTGCTAAACCCTTTGGTAGAAAAACACTGTCCTTGAACAACACAAGTTCTTTAAACAAGTCAAAGAATATGGTGAACCTAGCATTTTCTCATCCATCTTTTATAACCCAACAGGAAAAAATCCAGCTTTTTTCCCCCCATAATGAGATATACCAATGTATAAAAACTGCTCATAGACTACCTTTGACTGATTTTGGTACACAAAAACGACTGCACCATTTCAGGTGAACAAGTGAAATTGCCATTCATTTTAAATCTGATTATCTAGCTTCAGATGAACCATTTTTGGACCGGAACATCTGGTTTCCAATTTTAATGAAAGAATCACCTTTTTAGAAAGGCACAGATCTTACTCTTCTTTCATATGCAACATAGGAGAATGTAAATTGAAGTTCCAGGCAAAAGATACATGAATTCCATTCATTTTTTACTTACAAAAGCAGAAATACACAAGACATTCTTTCCTGTTAAATAAAGAACCATCTAGGCCAGTGGTGACCAGCTATGAATGCTGGCTCAGGAATTCTGGGAGTTAAAGTCCACAGGTCACAATGTTGGCTGAGTTGCCACCCTAATTTAGCTCAATATTATCAACACTGATGAATGATGGCATTCTTGCCAGTTGTCCAATTTTGTTCTGGAGATGCTGCAGACTTAATTTGGAGTTCTTCTGCACACATAAAATGACGTTTATTGCCAAGTTGCAGCCATTTCCATGTACCGTTTAGCTACAATTAGCAATTAGCCAACAACAGATTGCTTATATCCATATTCCTTAATAGATTACCAAACGTGACAGGCACCTTAATCTCAGAGGTTTGCTAATAACTTGAAAAAATATTTTGGAACAATTTCCAAGCCAGAGACTGAGTAAGATACATGATTATACTATACATGAAAATCTGGGGAGCGGAGGAAGAAAAGGCAAATAAAGAAATACACAATGCAGTATCACAATTCAGTTTACTCCTTCTGTACTTGCTTCATCACATTGCTTTGAAGTATGTAAGGCAGGGGTGTCAAACATGATTTCATTTAGGGCTGCATCAGGGTTGTTTGACCTGGGGTGGGCGTGGTCAGCTCAACATCATTCATGTTGGGGGGCACCTGTGGTGGCCAAGTGCTAAGGAAGGATTTCCCTCAGATCCTCCCTTACTCTCATTATCTCCTTCCTTCCTTTTCTTTTCCCTTCCCTCTTAATTCTTTCCTTATTTTTCCTTCCTTGCCATCTTCTCATCTTTTTCTTTTCTCTTTCCCTTTCTCCTTTCCTGTCCCTTTTTGAATGTTCAAATGCAAAAGGGGAAACATTTCTCCTTTTGTTTTGTTTTTAGTTTGTTTTGCTAGCCCGTTGCCAGCGAAAACGGAGCTTAGATCATCTGTATTTGTATTATCCATCAATAGTTTCAGTAAGTGGCATCATATAGTTGGAATCTACGCTTACTGGTAGAAGCTAAGTAAGGTCAGGCGTAATTAGTACTTAAATAGGAGCTCAGTAGGGAATACCAGAGTTTAGTCAAGGCAGGGAAGTTTTTTAAAAAATCCCAGGAGGCAAGACAATGGAAAATTACTTCTACTATATAATTCTGACAGGAAAACTTGATGTCATCCATTTTCTTTTTAATAAATTGGTATCAAGAAATGCCAGTTCCACAACTGTTTTCTTTAAAATCGTTCTTCATTCACATGGCTACATTTAAGAAGGGTGCCCTCTAGAAATGTTGAAATTCCAAGAATTCCCAGCCAGCTTGCCTATAGAAATACACAACAAATGAATCCTGTGGCCTTTAAGAAATTCTTTGTATCCTGCATCAAATAAAAATTTAGATCGTTGGACAACGAATACATTATCTCCACAACCCAAGGTCACATAACCCAAAGTTTATTTATAGAATATGCCATGAAACATTAACAAGGAAGCGGGTTTTTTATTCCTTATTTTAATTTATCAAATGTTAACATGCTACCTGTAAACAATCTGCATAAAAATGACTGTTAGACCAAGCCTTTTAACTTGAATGGTGCAGTGGTTAGTCTCTTCTCAATGGAAAGCTTTCTTCTTTAATTCCATCTTTTGTGATAATGCAGATCTTTAGTGCATCTCCTGTATAAACATCTCTTTCTGCAGCAGAAATGAAGACATCCTTTACCAGCTGCAAAGCCTTTTCCAAGGATAAAGGCAATTGTTTCACGCCCTGCATGTTCTTGAGGCCAACCTTTTAAAGGGAAAAAAACATTTTAAAAACTGATGATGTTACCTAGTTAGAGTAATGAAATGTCTGCAAGAAAACAAGCAAGCTCAGAGAACACCAAAGACCTCACATTTTAAATAGTTAATAGCAATAGCACTTAGACTTATATACCGCTTCCTAGTGCTTTACAGCCCACTCTAAGTGGTTTAGAGTCAACATATTGCCCCCAACAATAGCTTGGAAGAACAAGTCTACTATGTTGATTACAATAGTAATGATTCCGCATTATATTATAACAATTTCACCTGTTCAGGTGCATTAATACAACTATTATCTAAATGTATCAAATCAACATATGTACTGCAAAACCAAAGGGGCTTCATATCATTTAAATAAAAGTAGCATTCAGATCAGTGAGGAGTATCAAGAGGGATGAAGCTGCTCTGTTCTTCGCTTGTACATGAGCAGACTCCCAATGTCTACGGCTGAACGCAGCTCATTAGATTGCAACACAGTTTTGTAGGAACATGCAGACACATTCTACCAAATGACTCTGCAAAAATGATTGGCCTCTCACTTATTCACAGAGAACCTGTCAGGGAATTGCACAGCCAAATGGAGTCAGAGATGCTGATATCAACCGTTATTATATTAAAAAATATATGTGTAGAGTAAATAAGGTAGGCAAACAGGAGCATCGTCAGGTAAATCAACACAGAAGGAACATCAGGAAGTAAATCACAGAGAGCATGTAAGGCACACAGAGGAAAAAAAGGCAGGAAACAAGGAAATCCCCTCTTTTCACTCACAGCTCAGATTCCCTCATGCAGTGGCCAGCTCTCTTCAACCAATAATTTTAACTGTGTGTTTTTACTCATTGTCCAATCCTTCACTGCCCCAGCTATTAAATTTTAAGTATCTTAACAGAACCTAAAGCTAATGTCAACCTGCAAAACGACTTCAAGTGAAACCATGCTTACTTCTACTTTGTTTCTTGGTTGCCATTGGGGGGGGACGGGACGGAGACACAGACAGACTTAGGAATGTGGTGCCTCAGCTGGCTAGTCATAACATCTACCAGCTGGCATGTGAACCAAGGTCATGTCATCAGACCTGTCAGAGCCAGCCGGGAACCTACAACTGGATTAATTGGCTCATGTGAGAGACCTAGAGGAGTAAATAGGGGGTCCTATTCTTTTAACTATCCCTGTGCGCGGGAATAATTTAGAGCTAGCTTCATCTTTCTAAGTGCCAGTATGATGTAGTCAATAAAGGGATTCTTGAATCTGAACCAAGCTTCAGAGTTCTGACTTCCCGGAGTTCATTACTCGTAACCATGACAGCTAGTAGGCAAGAGAGAGAAACCAAATTGTGCAAAACCATTCATTCGAGGCTTAGAAGGCTCATTTTAAGCTACCATAAGCAGAGTGGCAACAAAATGTCACTGGTTATCAATTTACTTCTCTTATTCCTACATTGTTTTCACAAGATAGAATTCAAACTGAACAAATCACATTGTGGCTTAGGGTGATAGATCCTTTCATTGTCTGAAAATTTATTTTGATAGCTCCCAAATAATTTCAAGTATTTTAGAAAGAGTTAAGGCCAGTGGTAGGATTCAGCCAGTTCCCACCACTTCAGGAGAACCAGTTGTTAACTTTCTGAACAGTTTGGTGAACTGGTTGTTGGAAGAAATCATTAGGGCAGAAAACCGGTTGTTAAATTATTTTGAATCCCACCACTGGGTACAATTTGTAACTTTTTTGTGCGGAGAAAACTTAGTTCTAGCCTGACTTTGCTGCAGCCAGTATTCTTTAGTAAAAGAACCTACATGGAGTCGAGGGTGTTTCTTTCCTAAGGGACTTACCTGGGGCAGGCCTGACACCTAACATCAGCCAGTATAGCAATATCAGTGAACCAGACTTTCTTCTTTTTGAGTGAACGTTATATCTGACATGTTATAAACAAGGCATTTGTCTATTTGGGTTATAAAGTCCCGTAAGATCTTAGCCCATTCATTTTCCAAAACCTTCTCAACCTGATGGTCCCAGTCCATCCAAATCCAAACTTCTGACAAAGTTTCCAATTTTCATTAATATCCTTATTATTACGTACACACACACAAAATGTGAAATCACAGCTGCCAATTCTTGAGCTGGCGTGTGGCCTTCATACGCACTGAGTTATTTATCATTGAAAATAGCTAATCTATGCAGGGTGATCATAAACTAGAAAAATAGCCCTCTTGACCTGACAAGAAGATCATTATCGCATTTTATGGCTTAGCAAAACTCAAGAGGAAGAGGAAGGGGAATCTGTGGGGGGAAATACAATCATGAACGAGGCAAAATTTTAATTTTGTAACTCAAGAGACCAGCCCAATATTCGTGGGTATGTTGATCAGTGACGTCTTGAAAATCTGTCCTGTTCTGGGTGGTTAAGAGGAAGACAGTACAACAACATCCTGCCTCCCATCTGTCTAATTAAAGAAGAAGAACTATCCCACCGCTTCAGGCTCTAAGGAAGAGGGATGATCAGGGAGGACTGATCACCAGCGCTAAGAGGTAGGCAGGAGTTCAAATGTAGCCATAAAGAAAGAAAATAGTAGGACACCCTTCTAAAACAATGCTTAGGGTATGTTTTCTTGGTCTCATTAAAGGGAATGGCAGCCATTCTGCATAGCAAAGCATTTTAAAAGTTCAAATGTGTACTGGCATTACCCACAATGCTGAAGCGAAGACCTCATTTGCAAAGTGCTTAATACATGATGGCATTGATGAACCTTTGGCTGAGGGCCAATTTTTGTGTGACCAAATAACTTTTCTCCGGTGCTTTTTAAATTAGAAAACAAAAAAAGCAAGATCAACGTTTCGTAGATATAACATTCAACATTGTCCTCGGATGCTAAATAAGTTTTCTACGATTTGGCATTTTCTCTTCCTATTCCTAAGGGTGGCTCAGTGGCTGGGATTGTTGACTGGAAAGCCAACAGCCTGGCTGGGTTCGAGACCCGAGTGCCACGCATTGAGTGAGCTCCTGTCTTTGCCTCAGCTCCTGCCAACCTAGCAGTTCGAAAGCATGCAAATGCAAGTAGATAAATAGGTACCACTTTCATGGGAAGGCAGCAGCACTCTGAGATGTCAATGCTGGCCACATGACCATGGAAATGTCTTCGGATAGTGCTGACTCAATGGCCTTGAAAGCATCAACCCCTAAAGTCGGCAACAACTAGCAGAGTAAAATCCTCAGGGTCTCCTTTATTTTTTACTTCCTATTCTTAAAATCCAGTACCTTGAGACAACTACAATTTACTCACCCGTTCCTCTTCCTTGTTCCTTTGTATTTTTTAATTGTATTTGTTCTTGTAAAGTTATAAATGAACTAATTGGCCAAATAATTTTGCTTTAAATTAGAGGTGTAAAACACACAATCTAGGGGTCTGAATTGCACTGTGATTTTCTCCCCGTCCCCTGATAAATTTCTGGGGACAGCCCCCAAGGACAATTCAAAGTTTATTGCCAAATTGCATTTTTTTTATTGTGCCCAAAGGATCAAATCATTAAATCCGTGAAAATATCTCTCACTGATGGTTTTACATCCAGTCTGCTGGATAGTAATTATATTTAAATTGGAGTTAAATTAAATCAGGTTTTGTTCTACTCTATCCTATTTTGGGATTATGGCACACAATTCAAAAGGCCAAATGAATGAAAACATTTGTGAAAGCATTTGTACTTCCCTGCCTTGAACTAAATCAGCTTGTTACCCTCATATGGTATCTCAGAATAGCCAATTGCAGTGTTCAGCCAGAGTAACCATAGTACAGATAATTCTTCCTTAACACAGTTGGGATAGACAACTTGATGCACTCTAGGCTTGGCTGTTTTCTTGCAGACATTTAATTACCCAACTAGGTAACATCATCAATACTAAAGGGGAGTTGTGTTTGCTTTCTGTTTATATACAAGTGGCTCCTTCTTTGCCCTCTTGGAAACAAAAACATCAAAACACCTCCTCACCAGAAATCAATACATAGGTAAGCAGAGATGAACATTAAGATTAATACCAGACCAACGATCAAGTAGTGAACAATATATCAATCAAGGAACTACAAATTCAGACAAATAATCAATAGCAATAGCACTTAGACTTATATGCCACTTCATAGTGCTTTTACAGTCTTCTCTAAGTGGTTTCTCGAAGAGTCAGCCTATTGCCCCCAACAATCTGAGTCCTCATTTTACCCACCTCAGAAAGATGGAAGGCTGAGTCAACCTTGAGTTGGTGAGATTTGAACTGCTAGCAGTCAGCTGAAGTAGCCTGCAGTACGGCACTCTAACCACTGTGCAACCTCAGGTCAAAGAGCAAACAGCAGCCTAATCAAGAAACTACCAAGAAGAAATCAACATTCCCACTACTGACAGAGCAAGCTGCTTATATATAAACAGAAGGCGAATCTCACTCCTCTCTAGCACTGATGATATTACCTAGTGGGGTCATGAAACATCTGCAAGGGAACAAGCAAACTCAGAGAGCACCAAGGACCCCACAGTCCAACCCTGAGCTACAATGACTCTCTTCTAAGTTGATTGTTCTGTACACTGATGCCGGGATCCTGATTTCTCTCATAGCCAAAGAAGACTGAGATGTGGGAGAACAAGCCATAGGTTGGATGGAAGGGGAGGTTCCATGGGAAACCAGCTGAAGCAATTGGAACCTAGATTGGAGCCTCAACAGCACAGGAAGAATTGTGGCAGATTAACGTTTGCATTTGATGCTCCCATCACCCATCCAGAAGTGAGTTTTGGTGTTTGTTTTCATCAAATGCAAACGTTAATCTGCCTGAATTCTTTCTGTGCTGTTCTGTGCCAATCTTGGCTCCAATTGTTTCCACTGGTTTCCCATGGAACCTCCCAAGAGATGGGTTCCTGCTGGTTCGGATCGGTTCTATAGAACCGTTAGCGGAGATTTGCCTCTGCTTGCCAAACTGGCAGTGATGGCCGGCTGGCCACACTCCTGAGCCGGTTCTCCTGGAGGAAATTGGTCCTCCCGGTAGAAATTGCCTCGAAAATAACCCTCTGCATATGCACAAAGCCTCCTGTGCATGCGCAGAGGGTTATTTTCGAGGCAATACCCAGATGTGATGGGGGCGTGTGCGCAAAACCTGCGCAAAACTCACACTTCCGTTGTGACCCGAGCCGGTCAGAAAGGTAAGTAGAACCCACCTCTGAACCTCCCATCCAACCTGTGGCTTGTTCTCCCACACCTCAGTCTCCTTTGGCTATGAGGGAGGTTAGGATCCTGGCATCAGTGTACAGAACAATCAACTTTGAAGAGCACAATTGTAGCTCAGGGATGAACTGTGGGGTCCTTGGTGCTCTCTGGGTTTGGTTGTTCCCTTGCAGACATTTCATGACCCAACTAGGTAATATCATCAGTGTTATACACTGCACGAGTCAAAAAGAGGGCCGTGAAAATATTTACTGACACCTCGCATC
>JANHFT010005549.1:45033-63116 GCA_032467955.1 Pseudoxenodon macrops
GAAGGATGGAAGGAAGGAAGGGAGGGAGGGAGGGAGGGTAGATGGATATATTGGCAAATGCTTGAGGATCATAATACCAACCCATTAGATATATTATTTCTTTAATAAAGCGCAAAAACATATCTGATTTACAGAAAGAAAGGAAAATACTTTGAAAGCACAATCTATTCAGTATTCCTAAAATGCAAACAAGCTGTATAAAAACCTTAGGGAACCTTTTTTTTTTTTTAATAAAACCTTTATCAAAATTGTTCCTTTCCCCCCCTTTACTTGGTGCTCCAAATGCATGGAGGTATTTTGCCTCTGTGCAGGTATTCATTGGAAAGTGTATGCTTCCAGCCAAACCTCCTGACAGCCTTGTGCAAAGCCCAGAGATATATAGAGGCCATTTGCAAAGGCTTTTGAGACTCTGCAATTCTCTTTAAATGTTTTCTGCTATCATGCTGGATAGAAACAGCACTATTGCTTTGACTACAGTGGAAAACAGCATTTGACCACCAAGGAAACACACACAGACAGTGAGGTGATAACAGTATTTGGACCTTTTTCTATTATAACATAACAGGAGGAGAAAATAAGGCTTAACTCCTTCCCACAGTGATGATGTGAGATGCTTAAACTAAAGGGATAGTGGAACCATCTGTTTTGTGTTAGTCTCTAAATCATCTTTTTAAAATTCCTTTTGGACTTTACCAAAGAGCTTTAAAAGTATTTAGTCTAGGCATGGGCTATCAAAACTTCCAGTTGAACAATTGGACAACTCTTAACACTTAACCATTTAGCTTAACAATGGAAATTCTAATGGTAAGTGGAGAACAACATGCAGTTTGCTTGCTGTTTTGTTTTGCTTTATTTTATTGTAGGCTTTTATTTTTCGCTGTCGGACCATCATGCTCTAACAAGTTGTTGCAAAGAGGAAGTTTGCTCCTGGTCCTCTGGTAGTTCCTGGAATGATCATGTGACTTATACGAATGTCATGTTTCCGATGATGAAGTGCAGAGGTGGGTTCCTACCAGTTCGGACCAAGTAGGTAGTAGGCCGCTGGTGATGTCACAGAGCTGGTTCTGCTCTGTGGGCGCCGCCATCTTTTTTATTTTTTGGGGGGGGAAATGAATTTTTTTCGGGATTTTTTTCTTCTGCACATGTACTGAAGCCACGTTTCTGGCACTGCACTTGCGTTGCCATCTTGTTTTCGGCCTTTTTTTGGGGGAAATTTTTTGGGCATGTGCGCACGCATGAGACACGCCCACGCAGCGCAGGAGGCAGAGAACCGGCGGCGAGGTAAGTTAGAACCCACCCCTAATGGGGTGGACAGAAACAAGATACACAGTGCATCAAGTCTGCTGCAGTAAGTCTGCCATGTTTTCTAAAGCAACAGCTTTCTAAGCGATTCCTTGGATTCTGGTTTCCATCAGTAAAAACCCAAGTGAATTTCAAATCTGATCTGATGAACGATTGTCTTGAACCACAACAAAGAAACCAGTTTAGAAATGGCTGCATCCAAAAATTGGACTGTCAAAAGGTACAATAGAACGCATAAGATTGTTTTTATTTTCTTTTGAGATGTGAACATCTCTTTCCAGTCAACTTCCGGTGACAATGTAAATATGAACGTACAGCGGTTTGGGGCAAAAATGCAGACGTTATCTTGCCATTGCATTATTTAGGACTTTTTAAAGAATATTTTCCAAGCATCAATCTTATTTAAATTCCAACCAGAGAGAAAACTATCCAGATGCTTCCACCAGCACTGATAGTTCCTGGACTTCTCCCATCGAAGCATAAATCAGGAATGAGCCTGCTTGGTTTTCTAAGCTCAGAAATGTTCAACCTGTTGCTCTGCTTGCTAAAACATCATGTTTAATAGTTGATGGTGCTTGCAGATTGACAGAACATCAATGGGATGACTTGTGGAATTTGAATATCAGTGAATATCTGAAGATCAAACATATATTTTGTAGGAACAAAGCAGTGGTTGATCTGAAAGTATACCAGTCAGCGTGATCATTAAGTGTGACTTTATAGCTCCTCGTTTTCTCAAAGGTGAAAAAAAAAGAGGCTCAAAAGCAATCATGAGTTTATAATAAGAGAAGACAGAGTCGAGCTATGCAAGGTTAGCCAAAAAGGGGCAGGATTCTGAATAGATTAATGAGAATATTTGCTCAAGGAATTAAACCCTGACTGCTGGGGTCCAATGGAAGGTTACGAGGAAAAAGAAGAAATTGAGAGCACTTAATGGGGAAGGACGAAGAAAGTTTGAAGCAGGAAATTGAGAGGGTGTGGAACTAGAGAAGGAATAGGCCAACCAGAAATTCATTTTTTAAATAAAGTTTTATTAATTTTGTACTATTACATTTAATTAGTGCTTAATAAACATCGTGTTGTCTGGGTTATTTTGTTTGCTTACCAATACAAATTATATTCCCAATTTTTACCCTTTTTCCCCAGCCATTGATCAAATAAATTCCATGTATGGATTTTGGAGAAAAAAAATTATAAACATAATCAAGACAATTATATCATAAACAAACAACAAAAGTAATTGTAAATGGGGACTATACGGAGAATTTTAATATAAAGAAAGGCACCAGACAAGGATGTCCATTATCACCTTTATTATTTATATTGACCTTGGAAGAGTTGAACAAGAAGGTCATCCAAACGTTTTTAACCGTCCCAGAACCCAGTTACAATTGGAACGTATATCCTACTGCCGTGTAAACATTTATAAAGACTGCAAATGTTTGTTGTTAATATTCTTGGCATAACTGTGAATTATTTAGGTGACTGCACTAAATTGAAATAACAGATGCCACTGACATGTTGTTTGTGATCTCTTGTGTTATACTTTTCTCAGGCGTCTTCTGTTGTTTTCATTTGGGTAAGGAGTTTTGGGTTAAAAATAATGGTTAAGATCTGTTCCCAACTGCTATGACTAAATGGATTTGCATAAATCCGGGGTGCGCCTGTTGGCTTAATTTCATATACCCTGTGGCTTAATTGCAGGAAACTTGCAAAAATGGCTGTGAAAGAGGAGAAGTGCAGAGAGATAGCAGGCACATGAGACAAGTATACAATCCCACTGAAGGAAGTTAGCACCTACCCACCCCCTCCTAGAGGAATGAAATATCCTAGGAAATATGAGAAAGGCAGAATATTATATTTCCTTGGATGAGAAATGGAAACCTGTTTTAGGCAGGAAACAGGCTCACTCATTCTTAATATCCCCCACCTTCCTCCATAGCAGATATCCTGCACTTAAGAGATAAAGAGATGGCTAGGTCTATTCATATGCAAATGTCATCACCCAAGATTCAACAAAGGTAGGATTAGCAACACAACTCATGGCACCTAGGGAGATTACATCAAGATCCAACCAGGCCTAATGGACAGCCTACAAAGTTAGCTAAGACCCCCCCACCTCTTGGGAGTCTGACAACCAATCAGTGCATTTCTTTTATAGGAACAGGAAACTCACAGGTGGAGGCCAACAGAGGGCATAAAACTCAGGCACTCCCAGCAATCTGCCCCTTTCTGGTGGTCTTCAACATCTTGAAACATGTGATTGCCTTTTCCCCAGGACCTCAAATTATGTGGTCCTGCTGCCCATCATTAAACCATCTTTCCAAGCAGCCACCATGTTTCCAGTGTCTTTGACTTGGAGCTGAACCCAGATGGATATTTCTTCCAACAATAGCTTTTCTGAACACTGAAAGCCAGCCTGCCTGAGTAAGGACTACAGATAGTCCTCGACTTATGATCACAATTGAGCCCAAAATTTCTGTTGGTGAGACATTTGTTAAGTGCATTTTGCCTCATTTTCTTGCCACAGTTAAGTGAATCACTGCAGTTGATAAATTAGTTACTCAGTTGTTAAGCGAATCTGGCTTCCCCATTGATTTTGCTTGTCAGAAGGTCCTAAAAGGTGATCGGATGAACTCTGGATGCTGCAAATGTCATAAATATAACCAGTTGCCAAGCACTTGAAATTTGATCACGTGCTGCAAATATTGTAACTCTGAAAAAAAACGGTCCTGAGTCACATTTTTCAATGCTAGTGTAACAATGCTATGGTCACTAAACGAAAGTAGTCGAATACTACTTGCAGAGAGAGGAGTAATTCTACCTGTCTGGCCCCGGGGGATCTTTTCATATTTTGTGCTCCTTCATTGATCCCTTCAACTGCGTTTTAGCAGCCTCGTTGCACCTGGACAGTCAAGTGGCCCTTAGAAACTCGAGGGATGGATCTGATGGGGTTCCCCCCCCCCCACTTCCAAGTTTACCTATTAGGTCATCGTTTTTCTTAAACCTCCCCCCCCTCAACCCCCTTGCATGACTCAATGTATTATTTTCCCATTAGGCCCATGCGTCGTCTGGGGTGGGACGGCGGCGCTGCGAGCGACTTCTTCCAGGCACAACTTTGGAAGGCGGCTTTTCACGCCCTCTCTGCCGCCCTTAAGAAATGTGGAGCCCGCAGGAACGGCTCGTGAAGCTTATCACGAGCGACTGGCTTGATGACGCAGAAGACGAGCGCCGCCGGATGAGGCGAGCGCGGGGGCAAGGCTCAGGTCGGCAGAACTTCTGGAGCGGTAAGTCGCCGGGCCCGGCAGCGGTGCGTCTTTATTTCTGGCGGAGGTGGGTGGGGTGTCTCAAGTCTGCCGGCCTCGGGCCCCAAGTCTTATTTAGGGGGCTTCACAAAAGCGGAGGGAGTCTGGCCCAAAAAACGGTTGCAATGCAAAACCTTATGCACCCCACTCCCGGTCCCTTCGTGGAGTCCGCGTGTCCGTTGAGTGTTGCTTGGAGGCTGAATCGCTGCGACGCTTCAAAGGGAAAACTCAGGAAGGGGAGCTTTGCTTTCTCTTCCCCTCCCTCCCCCTCCCCCTTTTCCTCTGCCAAGGTGCCAACCTTGAAGAGTCACAGTGCAATTGGTGTTCCCTGTAACTCCTCGGATAACTGTTGTGTATTCACACAAGGCTCTGTCCCGTAAGGGCTGATTTGCAAGATTTACTCGCCCGTGAATGCATATCCCTGGGCTGAACAAAGAGATGTAGTAGAGTAGGTATGAATGTGTGTCTCTGAACAAACTCATTCGGGGGGTAATTTAAGTGGATTTTCAGCTCTCTTTGAGATGGTTGAAGGGCTTTGGTTAAGGCGGGTCTATGGCGTGGGCTCTTGAGAATGGCATAGTTTTGCACTTTTAGACTTTGCCCTTATGCAAAGTCACCCCATATTTAGGTGGCAATGTATGTAATTCGGCTTATTCAAAACTTGGTGAGACAGTCCTGCTAGGAAAGTTTCTGTTAAATGGAGCTCTGGAATCCTGTTCCAAAAATTCTTCCCTTAATGGCCCCAGTAGCCATGAACTTGGCTCTATAGTAGTTCAAGTACTTAAATGTAAATGGATTGACCTAACAAAGAAATCAGGTAATGCTTTTGCATTGTTGTTCTGGGTGTAGTAATAGCAAAGGGATTTTTGAAGTTCAGTGTGTCAGACAAATCTGCTTGATGCCTTTGAGAACCACCCATTTGCAATTTTAGCCTAAATGCAATTCAAAGGTGTAGTGATATTTATAGGCATCATCCCTCCATCCCACTCAAGCTTATTATATTCATGCTAGGATCTGTATGTGGTGGCCACCTATTTGTAATTGGAGGAAAGAAAAATCTTATACCACTTCTGTTGTGATTTCCTATCCACTTCTGCAATCTGCTATGCATTAGAGTCATTCTTGTTATCCTCTTACAGTATTTTAGAAATCACTGCAGAGAAATTATCACAATGTAGAGATTCTGTGGAAAATGAAGGGGTTAGTTATCCCCATTGAGCATAGTCATGCTTTGTTTATCGTTTCAGTCCTCTGCATGTATAAATTCTATGGTTAATGTTGCTTATAAACACAAAACCATTCATAAATCATAAAACAGGAAATAAGTTCTTTTAAATTTAGAGTATTTTGCTGATGGGTCGAAATAAATACTTGTGAATTTAGAATATTTTGCTGATCGGTCTTTGTTTTTTTCTGCGCTTGGTTGTTTTCTTGCAGAGGTCTCATTATTCGAACTAGTAACACCATCAGTGCTTGCCCTATCTGTGTTGGTGGGAGTGGTCTTGGTGGGCCTTTGGTTGAACCCTTTATTGTTATCTTGTTTGGCAGTTCCTTGATTTGGATATTGATTACTTCTTGATTGTAAATCTGGTGTTAATCTTGGTGTTAATCTCTGCTTTTCAGGGAACTGATTGCTGGTGGGGAGGTATTTTGGTCTTTTTTCCTGGTGATTGGTTAAGACTTATTGTCATAGTTTCAACAGGGAAACTGACCATCCTAGACCAAGCCAAGTCCAAAAACGCTAGGGAAACCTGACACTCTAACAAATAGCCCATCAATAGATATAAACAACATCTACATGTGTGCAAAAGAGGTAGTCAACAAGCCAAACAGGGAACAAAAAACATCAATTTTGATGACCATAGATTAACACCAAGATTAACATCAGACCAACAATCAAATAAACAGTGCTCCAATCAAGGAACTGCCAAACAAAGTAATAGTGAAAAGTTCAACTAAAGAACCTCCAAGACCACTCCCACCAACAGGGAATGCCACTAGAATATAAATTGAGAGCAGGCTCTAATTCTTATTATTACTGATGCTGTTTACTGTAGTTTGGGTAATGAAACTTCTGCAAGAAAACAAGCAAGCTCACAGGACACCAAGGAAACCCCCATTTCACGCCTGAGCTACAAATATTCTCCTTTATTGGAATATTTGCTGTTTGTCACACCTTCTTCTTCACTTTTGACAGGTAGGATATTTAGACCTTATCTATTCTGATTACAATTTTTGCAGGTAAATATTCTTAAGTATTGAGTTACATTTTTAGCTAGATAATTTTAGATTATTGAAGTTAGGCGTCCAATTGAATAAGCATTAAATTTTATTTTTCATTTTCACTACTGCACTGTTAAATCATAATTCTTAAAATAAATGACTCCTCCTAGTAGTGGGAATGACCATTAGTGTAACTTGGCTTCTCTAGTAGGGATGACTAAACAAAGCAGGATTTGTGGTTTATTTAGTGTGTGCAAATAGAGAAGTCTTGTGCTACTTTTGAAACAAATTAGAATTTGATAACCATATTCTTGATTTTTTAATAACTTGTTCTTGGTGGGAGAGAGTGACAAGGATCCTCTTTTCCATTTGTGCTAAAGATGCAATGAAAAGAGATTTCATGGATTCTTTATCATCTGATAAAAGGAATACCAAAAAGAGACAGACTGAATTAGTGATGGTAAGCTAGAATTCTTCAGAATACTACTCTGTTTCCTTGCAAATAAGACCTTCCCCGATAATAAGCCCAGTCAGGCTTTTGAGTGTATATAAGCCATCCCCTGAAAATAAGCCCTCCCCAAAACACAGCAGCAGCCATTTCCTGCATGTCAAAAACAATAAGACCTCCTCGAAAATAAGGCCAAGAGCTTATTTCGGGGATCAAAAGAAAATAAGACCCTGTCTTATTTTCAGGGAAACATGGTAGCTAAGAGTGACATACAGATGAGTTATTTAATTGAACTATGTACAGTAATCCAAAGGCCTGGTTAATTGATTCTTGTTTATTAAAGGTGTTAAAATCTTAAGAGTAGGATGGATCCACATAAGCCAATTCATGATTTGTGCAGGAATTCAAGTCTCAGACCTTGCAGGCAACTTGGTTGTAATAAAGCAGGCTTGATATGTGTTTCTCCAAACCAGTATTTATTCACCGTTCCAGCAAGCAGTGAGAGAGCTTACAGCTCTATAAAGTCAGCATTGGGAGTGATCGGCTCCAACGCTGCTTATCAGTACACGTAATAATCGTCAATCATTGGTTATTTAGGCTCACCTTAAAACACATTTAGTGAAGAGAATCAGCAGTTTCTCTGGCAGTCAGTTTTCCAGTTGAACTGTTCTTACTGTTAGGAAGATTTTGTAAATCAAAATCAGTCTTCCTGTAACTTAAATCTGTTATTCTCTGCGCAATACTCTGGACTATAAGTCTTAACTTTCCTCTCTGTGGTGTACTTCCAGGTTTTTGAAGAGTAGTATTGCATTGTTTTGTAGTCCTCATAGCTCGTTCAATCTTTCTTTATTAGTCTTAATTCTAGCCTTGAACCATCCTTATTATGTTTCTGTAAACCAATTTTAATCAGTCTAAATCATTCTTTAAGTGTGCTTTCTAGTATGGATCACATAAACTCAAAGTGGAAGTTGCCTCCTGCACAATGAAGTATGCAGAACACTTACTTCCCTTTGGTTACTTCATTTCTATAAATGCACCCTCCATATCAGGCCTGTCCAACCTATGGCCTTGCGTGTGGCCCTGGTGGCTCCACAAAATCATAAAACTTTTCACATTATTATGTTATTTATATACATTGATTGTATGTTTTATATATGGCGCATGATGATTCCTCTTAATGCAACCCAGGCAAGCCAAGAGGGTGGACATCATGCTCAATATTCATTTGCCCTTTTTGCTGCTATATTTATTTCTTCTTTCTGGACTGAATCACTCTTGGGGTAATACAGCAGTAGCAAAAAATATACCCTTCAGATCAGCAGTGGTTCAGTGTGTTCTGGGAGGAATCTTAACACCAAAGCAGATATTTTGAGGTCAGAAAAACATGTCTTGACACAGTTACTGCTAAGAATATTTTGATATCTTGTTTTACTCAGCCTTTGCATTAGGCTCTTATCAATTATTTGGAATAAAAAGACGTTAACTTATGAGCCTGTGTTTCTTAATTTTTTTTGTAATTGAAAATCATCCGATAAAACAAACCTTCCCTCTACATTTTTGTCTTTAAAATAATTATAAATATCTTGGAAGAAATAATTGTAGTTGCATAGTTGAGGAATGATTAGGTTCCCATTCCAATGAAGCCCCATTTTTAGATATTTATCATCCTATTTCCTATTCGTACTTTTCTTTTGGAGCTGCTTGTGCAAAATCATAGTGCCATTTAACACAGCACATGTGGACTAATTGTCAGGAATTCTGCTTGAGACCTTTTTACTATAATCAGTTTTCCAAATGTTAATAGAAGTAGTGCGAATAGTATCTCTTGTATGCTTCACTAAACCAGTTTTTAGTCATGAATCCGTTTTTGTAAGCCATTGACTAGTCCTGGACATGGGGAGGTGAAAGCTGAGGTAATGAACACACTCCAGCTTGGCAAGCAACAATTTGAGGCAATACGCAGGCTGGTAAATGGAGGAAGGTTGCAACAGGCCACCACCATGAAACATGATTCAAGAATCACTGCTATTAAATTGCTGGCACAGGGTAAAAACTAACAATATTTTGTTTTACCTGGCTTTGGATATGTTTTACTCCTTGATAAGGTTTATTCTTTTTAAAGAGGATTCTTGCCTTATATTCTTGCACAAGACTATCCACTTGAATGTGAATATCCATTTGAATGCAAATGTTTCTTTTAAAATAAAGTGTGACTGTCCTGATTTTTCTGAGGCATTTTCTAGCTAAATGTATGCAAAAGAAATGGGTGTGTGCAGTGATATAAGTGAAAGAACTAGGCAAAATCCTTTCTGTCTAGAAATTTGCTTCAACACTTTCTTGTGTGAAATAAAAAACAGGACAGAACTAATTTAAGTATTTTTAATTTATTCAGTAAGTTTTGTTTCCCCCCCGTTTTATTAGGAATTTACCTCATCTTCTTTTAGTTATTTTGTTTGGTTTGTTCTTCTTTAATAGTTACAATGGAATATAAAAGTAACAAGTTGCGACAAGCTGATTTGCTGCTGTTATGCTTCCAAAATGTAACTATAAATTATTCCTTAATTCAGGGCATTACTGAGGCAGAAAAAAAGAAACTAAAAGTTGAATGTTTTTTCTATGTGTATATCCTTTGTTTTCAAAGTTGAGTCAAGTGAGTAATGTAATTTCTTTTTCTGCCCATTTTCTGGGGGAAAAGCTTGCCACAAACTCTCCTTATATACTTTTTGCTATAATTTTAAATGTTATATTGCACTAATACTTTGTTTATTTAAGTGAAAGCTTGAAAGATAAGATTTATCATTGCAGGTTTTTAATTGACATTTTGTTATTTAATTATATTTATGTAATTAATTTCTGAATCCCATGTCTGGTGCTGGAAACAGCAAACCTGATAACATTAGTTCATCTGTGGAAAATAGTTAAACACAGCAGTAATAAATGTTATGAATTTTACTTGAACACAGTAATGTGAGACTTTCTCTTTTTTCAGGTCTGGAATCTTTATTTTATATACTTGATGTTTTATCAAATATGTCAATACAGACTGCAAACTAGTTTTTGGGATGCTTTAAGGAAAGCTACTTCCTTAAGGCAGATGTTGTGAAGCTTGATTTCTGGATTTAATTTCTGGAAGTAGTCCTCATTTGACTGGACACTTGATTGCTGCAATGGATCAAAACAACAGTTTACCACCCTATGCTCAGGGCTTAGCATCTCCACAGGTAAAAATATATAAACTAATGAATTTATTGAAAAACAAAACTTTCAAAACAGTTTTTAGAGACCTGCAGTGTTGAATGGGTTATGGATTCCATATTTTTTTACCTACCGGTACCTTTGCTGTTTTTTTCCCCCCTTGAATTTTAAAACAGTTGTGTTTATAACCTCTCTGTACCTCAATAATATATTGGTTTCTACTTGCCATGCCAGCCTCTGCAGGTTAGGACATGTTTTGGTTAATTCTTATCTATATCTTTTCAATGGGATCAGTGATGGATATTAAGGCAGTAAGAACTGTTTATTGTTATTCAATTTTCACTATTGAAACTCTTGGCATAAACAGAACAGTAATTGCTTGACAGACTAACTCTTCAGGTTTATCTGCTTGAGTTATACTGACAAATTTCTTGATTTTGTCCCTCTATGTTAAGGCTTTCTAGCCTTACTGGAACCAGAACAGAAAGTATTTTCTCCTCCTTTATTTTTAGTATTTTTTCCAATAGTTTTTATTAAAGATTATTTTAATCAAATAAAACTAATTCAAAAAAGAAAAAATAAGAGAACTCCCCTCCAAAAACCTAAACAATAGTAAAAAAAGGGAAACTTTCCCCTTCATCACCAGCAAGTATTATTTAGCATTAACACTGTCTCTTAAAATATAATCAAATACATCTTCATTCCATGCCTCAAGCCCTTTTCTATCTATCTTCTCTAAATCTTCAGCTCTCCTTATCCAACCAACAGAGGTCCAACAACAAATACCCAATATACCTAATAATACAAGTATATAATACCTTTTCCATATACTCTGAATCTCCTAAAATCTATATTTTGCTTCATTCTGTAAATTGTAATCTTTAGTTCCTTCTAGTATCCAAATTTTAAAGTTTTTTATGTTTTTTCTAAAAAAAATCAAAATCAAAACAGAAGCATTTTCCCACAGAAAGGATTCTTTATAAATTGATTCCAGAATGAATTTTATCTGAAGTCTTAGTCCATTTGTAAAATTTTAAGATCAAAGTTTTAATCATCTTTTTGCTGTTTGTCTCTTCCTTCCCCTCAAAACAAAAAGTTCCTAAACCTGTAGTTAAAGCTTTTTCTGTTAAGGATTGAAGGGAAATTGTTTTAGTGCTCTAAAACTTGTTGAGCCAAGGATTCCTAATAGCCGAAAAACAGTTAACAATTTCCAAAAGCAATTAGAAAGAAAACATGTGAATACTGTCTTTTGAAAGCTGCTGACCATAGTTTGAACGAGATGGTTGTTCTTTCATTCTTCAGAGCTGTAAACCTGCTAGAGACTGCTGTCTTGTGGTTTCCTTGCAAGGAGTTGCTGTCTGAAGTACTCGTGGGCAATCTCACATCCTCTTCTTGTCTGGAGAGGAATTATCATAGAGCCAGTTTGCTCACTGGCTCTTCATTCCACTGCAGTCATCAGATCCACTTTTTCTAGACCTGTTCTTCAATTCATTTCTTCCCCGAAAGTCCCTTTCACAGTTCAATTTTTATGGCCCACTAGAATACTTTTAAATTTTGCTACTTAATTTGGCAACAAAACCATCCATTTTCACGAACCCAATAAATGATTGGATATGTGGATAAATTCTAAATAAACAGTGCAATGTGAATGTCCCTTTTTCATTTAAGGGGGCAGTGTTCTTGCTAGCTTCAACATTGGAAATGTTGATTTAAATGTTGATTGCAAGATTAGTTAAAGCATATCTGGTAAAATCAAATTTTGATTGTTTCAATGTTGAAAATTTGATTCTGATACTTATGAATATGAATTTATTAACCAGTAGGTTCCAAAATTAAAATATGGTTGCAAAAGCAGCTTGGTGAATATACATCTATGTTGTATTATATCTTGAACAAAATCCGCTGCATGGTTATTCATAAACAAATTGCTGTGCAATTAAACTTGCTTCCAGGATAAATGTGCATTGGGTTGCAGTTGTGTTCTATGAGCCATGATGGTGCAATGGTTAGAATGCAATATTGCAGGCTCACTGTGTCGATTGCCACAGTTCAATTCTCAACAGGCTCAAGGTTGACTCAGCCTTCCACCATTCTGAGGTTGGTAAAATGAGGACCAAGATTGTTGGGCCATATGGTGACTCTGAAAACTGCTTAGAGAGGCCTATAAAGCACCGTGAAGCAGTATATAAGTCTTATTGCTATGATCATCCAGAATACAGCAGCCCTTCTGTAAATAATTCCGTGCATTCCTAATCTTGTTCATGATAGCTCATGTATGTTGCAGTCTTTAACTTTTTAAAATTGTATTCATTTTGTAGAGTGCAATGACTCCAGGCATCCCTATTTTTAGTCCTATGATGCCCTATGGCACTGGGCTCACACCTCAACCTGCTCAGAGTACCAACAGTTTATCCATCCTGGAAGAACAACAGAGGCAGCAGCAGCAGCAACAAGCAGCAGCACAGCAGTCCACTTCACAACCAACACAAGTAGCATCTGGTCAAACCCCACAGCTCTTCCACTCACAGACTCTTACAACTGCTCCTTTACCGGGAACCACACCTCTCTACACCTCTCCCATGACTCCCATGACCCCCATAACGCCTGCCACCCCTGCTTCCGAAAGCTCTGGGATTGTACCGCAGCTGCAGTAAGTGCAGATTCCACTCTGCTCACAAATCCTGTATAGGTAGTCCTTGACTTAACAGCAGTTCATTTAGCGAATTTTCAGTTACGACGACGGCAAAACAAAAGTGACTTATGAATGTTTTTCACAGTTACGACCGTTGCAGCATCTCCATGATCATGGGATCAAAATTCAGATGCTTGGTGACTGGTTCATATTTATGACCGTTATCCCAAGATCATGTGGTCTCCTTTTGCGACCTCCTGACAAGCAAAGTCAATGGGGAATCCAGATTCATTTAATAACCGTGTGACTAACTTAACAAATGCGACGATTCACTTAACAACTGTGGCAAAAAAAAGTCGTAAAAATGGGACAAACTCACATAACAAATGTTTCACTTAGCAACATAAATGTTTGGCTCAATTGTGGTCGTATCTCAAGGATTACCGGTACTTTAACAATGGTACATTTTAAGGGAGAATTCTATATTGATATTTTTTAAGAGCAAAGTAGGCAACCTGCACTCTTGAGTTCATGCTGCCAAGCGGCTATGTTTCAATTGCATATGTTGCTGTGTTGCAGGCATTTATTCAGAAGGCCAGTGCATTAAGTTGGATTTTTAAAATACTTCCTTTCAGTTGTTTAACATTTTTGTGTCTCTGAGGTTTTTGGTTTAGATTTTTACTGGTATTGTGGCTTGTAACTACTGATAATGCTCACATGGTTTACTCTTGTAATCAGTTTTTATAGAGTGTCTTTATTTGAAGCTTTTAAGATGACCTAATATGTCTCTAAATTCTCTCCAGGAATATTGTGTCTACAGTAAATCTTGGTTGCAAACTCGACCTCAAAACCATTGCCCTTCGTGCTCGAAATGCTGAATACAATCCCAAGGTAAGATATAATGGAGGTGACAATTAATGTTACATTAATAAAAGATGATTGTTTGCAATTTTTTGCTTTTGATAGCTCACTTGATTTGCTTCAATTATTGCAAAGGAGATTTCTGAATATGCTTTTTAAACGTAGCCAAGGAAAATATTTTTGGGAATGCAGTAGTAACCTTAAAGAACAATGCCACTGTGCGTTCATGTTGTGTCAAACCATTTTATACTAAAAACTTTGCAAAATATATAAGCATTTGTTGTGATATGCAGTAGTTTTTGGTAAAATAAAAGGTAAAATTTGACAGAACTACTAGATCCCATTTCTAGTTGCCCATAAAGAATGGTTTACAAAACTGGCTGGGTTCATACCTCATGCCAAGCAACCTATATTGTGACTTTCCCTTTTGGTAGTAATTGTGGGAAGAAAATCTTGTTAACCCTCTTGTAAAAGAAGCCATAGGAACAAGGGCAAAGCTTTGCAGTTAAACAAAACATTTACGAAGTAATGAAGTATTACATGAAAACAATAAATAATTGTTTTCACTTAAGCATTCATAAAGCAGTCTCTTCTGGAATTAATTTGATGAAAAAGTACTATCTATTCTACTAGAATTCAAATCAAACTTACTGCAATGTTTTGGCTACTGCAATGTTTTGGCTATCAAGTTTGAGAAATGTGTTTTCCATAAACAAACAAATGGCACAAATATATTTATTGTATTACATTGTATTTGTAACCATAGATGTATTTATATTTTCTTGAAGTGAAGAATGGAGATTAATGCAACTTCAATTTACCAACTAATGTACGTAGTTAGTAAGTTGGAGTTTTTTGTTGTTGTGCCGTAATTATAAAAGTGTTTGTTCTTTGTGTTTCAGCGTTTTGCTGCTGTAATTATGAGAATTAGAGAGCCACGTACCACAGCTCTCATATTCAGCTCTGGAAAAATGGTGTGCACAGGAGCTAAAAGGTATGCATTTGTCTACAGCCATTTAACTTATTAGCATTTGGCCCAACAGCTTTAGCCATTTGACACAGGTAATCTGTTAAAAGGCAGCTAATAGGTATGTCATTTACAAACTGTATGTATATCATTCACAGTTTCCTTGATGAAATACAATGCATCTTATATTTTTTCAGTGAAGAGCAGTCCAGGCTGGCTGCAAGAAAGTATGCTAGAGTTGTACAGAAGTTGGGCTTTCCTGCAAAATTCTTGGATTTTAAAATTCAAAATATGGTTGGCAGTTGTGATGTAAAATTCCCTATCAGACTTGAGGGATTGGTTCTTACGCATCAACAGTTTAGCAGGTAGGCCAAATCATTCTGTTACCTTAAATGCATATTGAAAATATTTTGGTTTGTGTTTCTCTGTTTTATTTAAAATGTCTCATAGTTGTTTTGGGTCATTTATGTACTTCTTTCAATGCAAAAGAGGGCAGCCATAGGCAATTCTGATATATTTTTGATGTATAGATAATTTCAAACAATTTTAAATTTGTTTAGCATTCTTCAATACTGAAACAAAAACGCTTTTTTTATTTGAACAAAAATGTGAACATCTGTACTGGTGTAATATGTATTAGTGTAATTTAAATCCTCAAGAGTAGTAATGGAAAGTAGATAAGATACATTGCTAATTGGACAACTCTAAAAGTGAAAACTGAATTTCACACTAGCCCAGCCTCTTTCAAATGTTCTTGGCCTTACAGTATAGAATTGGAAATAGTTCAATAATTCTTATGCGCAGTCTAGTATATTTTGTCTGAAAGTTTGTATTGAGGAATTAACACTAATAATGAAAAAGTACGGATAGGCCCTGGAGTACATAAAACATGATTTAATATCATCTCAGTTTAATCCAGGTGTGGCAGAAGGAAAAAAAATTCTATTCCTGAGCAAATACTTTGATCAATCTACATTAGCTTTACATTTTAGTTATATTGAACTTTTCTTTCAGTTATGAACCAGAATTGTTTCCTGGTTTAATCTACAGAATGATCAAACCAAGAATTGTACTGCTCATATTTGTTTCTGGAAAGGTAGTTTTAACAGGTAAGCCATTTTTTAAATTACTGTGCACTGACTGTAGCAAACCCAAAAGTACCCAACAAAGATTTCAAATAGCTAATTAACAAATACAAATATATTAATGCATTGCTGTGTGCCTTGCACTTTAGTATAATATACTATTTGGGTGCATTTTTTTACCTAAATATTTTTTCTTTGTCCTGTATTGTTAACATGTTGCAGCAATTAAATGTGTTAAGATGCCTTTAAACACCACACAGAAAACACAGTTGGTACAAAATACAGCCATGTCACTTGCTAACTGGTGCTGGATGCAGTAAACATACTACGCCTGTACTACAGGCCCAGTCTTGGCTGCTTATAAGTTTCCAGGTGCAGTTTGGAAGGCAAGCTTTGTCTGATGAAGTCCTATATGGCTGGGTGCTGCAGGACCTGTGGGACTGCCTCTTTCAACAGAATCCGATTGCTGGTAGCTCCCCATTACCATGGAATTGAGAAGGAAATGCTTTTCTGTTAAGGCATCTGTTTTGTGGAATAGACTTCCATTTTCTGGTGGCCTTCGGGAAGCAGGTTAAAAACTCTTCCAAGGGGCTTTTCAACTAGCACCCTAGGAATTGTTCATATACTGCCCCAGTTTAAAATAAATGTTAAGTATTGTTTTATCACCAGATAGTAATGATGAGGGCAAGGGTTGCTGCCAAAGTACCTCCTATGGAGTCCAGATTAATACTACAACTGCTCTACCATCTGAGCAAAAGCTCTATGAATTCGGTGCACAGGTTTGAATTATGAGCAATTTCCACATATACAATTTGTTAACGTTTTCTTAAGAAAATTAGAAAACTAGTGATAACCGTAGCCACAGATTCTCTGAACATAGTGGTTAAATATACTCTTTCTTTTTAGGTGCAAAAGTCAGAGGTGAAATTTATGAAGCATTTGAAAATATTTATCCTATTTTAAAAGGATTCAGAAAAACAACGTAACAGTTCCATGTGCTTTTTCATGAAGCTGGAGCACATTTTTAAAGGTATTGATTATGGCACAGCAGTAACGCACACATCAGGACTTGGAATATTTTCCCAGATAGTGCCTCTTTCCCAGTTTTTCACGGGAAGGGAACATATCATTGTGTGTTTCGTCTGCACTAAGTTACTGTGCATTGCTTCACTGTGTTCTCAAACAAGAAAAACTGAGCTTTATTTATATTTCTGGCTCTTAAAATGGCTAATTTTTAAAATCTGAGAGTCTTATGCTGGCAAGATGGCTAAATCGTATTATCCAACATTTAAAACTCTGGGGTTACTTGCAGTATTCTTTCAACCGTGGATTTTATAATCAGAAACGTTAATTTTATGCTTTTAGACCTACTTCCACATTCCCTACATTTCCAGTGTTCAGCAGGACAGAAACTTTGCTAGTGAAGACAGATGGCTGTATATATTTCTCATTTTGTGAAGCAATTCTAATTGTATAATTACTTGACTAAATAATTTGAATAGTAAAATTTGTGGTCAATCTTTGCTTTTGCTGTTTTAATGTGCTAACTGCATGCATATAGCTAAAAAAACTTGATTTTTATAAGATTTTTATTAACAATCCAGTATTAAAGTAATGTTTTGCCATTTCAGTTATTTTTGTGTTGTTTCTTAATAGTGTGTTAATTTGAGGTCCTTATCTCCAAGATGACTTACAGCTACAGTATAACAGTTTTCCCTCCAGAATTAAGAGGAATGATGTGTTAATGATAGAAATAGCTTGTTTCCAATTGGTTTTTTCCATTATTAAAAAAAGAAGAAGCAGACCAGGTTCTGTAGTAGAAGGGAACCTGAATTCTGTATATCCAAAAATATCATATTAACATATCCCACCTACACTACTGTATTCCTATTAGGTTGAGGTGGGGAGGGATTTATATACATTTAAGTACCAAAGAAAAAAGCATTTCTTCCTCATCCTTCCCCTATAAAGCAAATAGGTGAATTTCAGATATACCGTATTTTTCTGAGTATAAGACGCACCTTTTTACCCCCAAAAAGAGGGTGAAAACTTGGGTGCGTCTTAT
>JANHFT010005552.1:28269-40503 GCA_032467955.1 Pseudoxenodon macrops
CATGGCTAGCTCAACATCACTTGTGTCAGGGGCGCCTGTGGTGGCCCAAGTGCTCTGCCAGTGAAAACTGCCTCCCGAGTTCTGTTTTGACCGCAACAGCCTCCTGCAACCCAGGGGCTCATGTGTGGCCCTCCCGAGCTCCGTTTTCACTGGCAGAGGGTTGCATGAGGCCGATGCAGCCAAAAATGGAGTTCGGGAGCCCATTTTCGCTGTCAGAGGCACCGCGAGCTAGTCCCTCTGTGTTTCCAGGGTGACCCCGTGGGCCAAATCTAAGCACTCCATGGGCCGGATCCAGCCCACAGGCCTTGAGTTTGACACCCCTGTTTTAGATCCAAGGCTTGCCTACCAATAAAGTGGACCTTCTCTTTTTTTTCTCCTTTAAAGGCACCACAAAATTGTCTCGCTTCCAGGTGGTGAACCTGATTACCTGAACACCTGGTTTTCTCAAGGCCTGCCTCCGTCCTAAGTGCCCTGCTGATCCAATCTGGCACGGTTGGCACGGTTGACACACTTCGGGTTCCTCCCGTTAGACCATGCCATCTCTTGGGACCCCTGGAGGGCATCTGCCCTTGGAAAGAGGTTCCCCTGAGACCCCTACAGCCCCCCCCTTTGAGTCTTTCAAAGGGCCAGAAGAGCCAACTCTGGTGAGCCACGATTTCTTCCTTGGTTCCCACCTGGGTTTGTGTTTCTGCATCTGTCATTCCTGGGCTGATGATTGTGCCCGGCTGCTCCGTCCTTCCTGATGGGGGAATCACACCAATGTCTTCCCCTTCCAGGCCCTTCTTTGAGAAGTCTTGGAGAAAGTCTCATCGCTGGAAGTTGTGGCTGCTCTGTCACTGGGGGGTGTCATGGAGAGACTGCACAGGCATTTGTCCAGAATAACACAGGATCTCCTGCTATGGGCAGGGGGTTGGACTAGAAGACCTCCAAAGGGCCCTTTCTATCCTATAATTCTATATTCTAAAACAGACAAGATAATTATGGCCCTTCATGTCAGAAAAGGAGAATACAATAAGATTTTGGAATAATCAAAAAGGAATTGCTGTGAAAGCAATTGGAAAACAATACAGTGATTTCAGCAAACAACTAACATGAATAAAACTTGCCAAACTAATTTTATCTCTTTATTTGGTTGCAGGACTTCCTAGGTAAGCTGTAAACATTATGTATCTTAATGTTATATATCTTATTTTACCAGGGGTGACGATATACAGTTGGATATGATCAGCCTATGGAATAATTCTCTTGTGACTACAGATAGTCCTTGACTTATGTCCAGTTGCTTAGTAACCATCCAAAGTTACAACAGATTGCCCAAAAACTAGTTACAGAGCAGAACAGAATCAGAGAGTTGGAAGGGACCTTGGAGATCTTCTAGTTCAACCCCCTGACCATGGCAAGAGATTCTATACTCTTCTGGACAAACGGTTGTCCAATGTCTTCATAAAAACCTCCAGTAAGAGAACATGGACAGCTTCTGGAGGCAAGCCAGTTCACCAATTAATTGTTCTCACTGATAGAAAATTTCTCCTTAATTCTAGGTTGGATCTCTCCGTGGTAGGCTTCTACTCATTGCTTCTTGTCTTTCTACTTATGGCCTGGTTTCAAAGTTCCAACATCACACCCACACATACACATTATGCAACCATATTTTGGGAGCCAGGATCAATTACGATTGTAAGTCAAGGACTACCTGTACTGAAAGCAATACAGTAAATACATCAATCCTTTCTCACCTCTATGTCTGTCTCTTCCTCAATCCCAGGTCCTCTGCCACCATTGAGACCTGGGAGTTTGAGGGTTCTGGGCAGGATCTTAGCTGTTCCCAACCCTGCACTTTTCTGGATCCAGAGCTCCAATGTCAGTCCGTTGGAGCCACAGTCCCAGCTTAGGAGTCACAGTCCTGAGTGCCCATCGAAGGAACCACTGTGGCCTTGACCTGCCATATCCTCCCCATTCCTCCTTCAGGCTCTGCTACTTCTCCAGTTTCTCATGCTCCTTTTCTCCCTGATGTCGCTGCTCCGTCCATCACCTCCACAGCCTTCTGGGCCTTGGCTACTACCACGATGTCTGGTTGGTTGGCCAGTGCCTGCCTGTGTGTGTGGATCTGGAAGTCTCACGGGATCTTAGCTTCCTTATTCTCCATGATCTTCTGTGGGTTCCCCCATTTAGACTCAGGAGGGTCTCGCCCATATTCTACTACACAGATGTTCCTGTGCCCAAGGCCAGCTACTTGGTTGTGCAAGTACAGTGTATGCATCTTGGACTGTCTCTGAGGCCTCTCTGCCCAGTCTGCACCTGGGATCCTGTCCAGTGTGGAAGATCCCTGATGCCAGGAATCAGGCGCTTAGTGTCTGTTCTTGGGCTGCTATGCTCAGTGCCTCAGCCCTTCCCAGCCACTGGCAGCATTTCCCAACGTCTGCCATCTCAGCCATCTGCCGAGGGTACATTCCAGGCAGGTTCTCGTCTTGCCATGGCACGTCTTCTGCCTGACCTTCCTCCCACACCTGCTGCTGCCTCAGGTGCTCTCTCAGCAGCTCATCCTTGGGTGCCATCCTCCTGATGACCTCTGGGTGCCCCTGGGTTTCATCCAGGACAGAGGCTTTGACACTCAGCAGACCCCGACCCTCTTCTTTCCAGCCGGTGTATGTTGGACTTGGGGTGGAAACCTCCATACATTGTGAAAAGCTTCTAGGTCTTTCTCTGGCCAGTTCAATGGGTATCTGATGACTCATTTGTGTCCCCATGTGTCATTAGGTTGTCCTGGTTCCTCAACATCTGAAGAAGGCCTTGTTAATCCAGCGTGGCTCTCCTATTTTGGGTCACACTCACATTTTAAGGTGGGTAAGTGAAGCCTTTGCTGGCAAGGCAGATAGCAGCCAGGATTTGAACCCCAGACTCTCGCGCCAAAGGCAGCACTTTAATCAGCCCTGGGAAAGGGGAAATCACTTCTGAAAAACCTTGCCTAGAAAAACTGTAGGGATGGTACAATTGGAGTCCAAGAGACTCCAATTTCCCCTCTTAGAAAATGCCAACATTGGGCTGAAAACAAACTCCAAACTGATTTCAAGCAACGACAGAGGGGGAATGAAGCAAGTTTAATATCAAAACACCTATACGCCACATTGCCAAAACAAGCAAAGACAAGACCCAACCCTTTCGGAAATCACACATAAATTATTTTTCTGCACAAAAGCAGTCAGAGGAAAAACCTGCCAAACAGAACCCCTACAAAATCAGAATTCGCCTATGGGCTCAATTCTCCAGTTGAGAAATCAGAGCAGAGGCCCAACTACTCCCTCTTCTAAGAGCCTTTGGCTTTTACAAATCTGCCCCACCTGCCTTCAACTTAGACCTATTAAAGCTCCTGCGTTTTGCTCCGATTTTACCACCAGAATTACAGCTGCACAGACTTGCCTCTTCCTTTCCAGCACCAAGAACATGAACCAATTAAAATTGCACAGAGGTTGGTATTTCTTCAACATCCCCAAGCACAGGCGTTCCCCTTTCCATCTCTGGGCCTCTCGGATGGAAATCCAAAGAGCAGAGACAGCAACAGCACTTAGACTTACATGGCGATGCACAGGGCTTTTTACAGCCCTCTCTAAGCGGTTTACAGAATCAGCCTATTCCACCCCCTCCCCCTCAACAATCTGGGTCCTCATTTTGCCCACCTCAGAAGGATGGAAGGCTGAGTCAACCTTGAGCTGGTCAGGATCGAACTGCTGGCAGTGAGTTAGCCTGCCATCCTGCATTCTACACTCCGCCTATGCGCATGTCCTCAATCAACATGCATTGCACTTTATTTCCCAAGTGACAAACACCGGTCTTCACATTCATGGAATGCTTGGCCTCTCAACAGCCAACAGCATTCTGTCAAAAGAGACAAACGGATCCCCCGTGATCAAAAAGGCTGGCACTGCACGTGCCAAGCAGGCAGGGCCCATGATCCCAGCTGTCCAAAGGCTGAGGGGCTTTGCCTCGGACCAAGAGACACCTTTCTACCCTTCCCTCTGGCTTAGGGCCAGGAGAGATCACCTGAAAAGGAAGAGGCCTGTCAGTCAGCTAATGCTAGCAAGCAAGCCCCTCATCCCAGGTGCGTCTCTACTGCTATTCAACCCTGGAAGAAATCAAGCGTGGGCCTCACCTGCTGCCCTCTTATCTTCAAAAGGGCTGGGCAGCTGCCCTGCTCGTCTACTTGGCTCCTTTTCCAGGATGTCCTAAGTTCTTCTTCTTCTTCCCCTCCCATCACCCGTTTCACTTCCCCAGCCATTTTGCCTTCCCCAGAACCCCTGTGGGTTCCCTTGCGTGAGCAGTCAAAGGCTCCCATTTCCCCTCTACGCCCCCCCAACCCAGGAAATAGAGCTTGACCCTGGTGGCACCATGGCAGCCATACCGTTAAGCATCTGCTAGGTCTCCTTTGCAGCCCAGAAGTGGCTGCATCAATGTTTCTGAACACAACCAGGTCCCACCCATCCCGGTGGGCCAGAAAAACCTCAACCTTTTAACCAGCATTTAAAAGTCCACAAAGAAATGACTTTCTCAAAAACCTCAACAAAACGTGTCAGCTTTCACAGAATGGGACAACTTGCCACAGCCAACTCACTGCAGTCAAATCGCCACGACCAGCTCACTGAACGTGGTCCGTTGGCTGTGGCAAATTGACCACGGCGAGTTGTCCTAAGAGCCCAGTTTTCAGTACCTTTACTTAGCTGGATCTACCACAATTGCTATCAGATTGAAATATGTCATCACTGCAGATCTCCTATGAGACGTTAAGATGGTTTTCTCCTTCGTACTATTTGTCCAGGATGTATGCGGCCAGTGCAACTGGAGTAGCTTTTGGGAAATCTCATTAAGCAAACGTACATGCTTATTCTGCTTTGACTCTACTGCCTGTCTTGTTGAAATCTCAGCCTGGACTTCTGCCTCCTGGTTCCCTTCTTTGCAAGGCTGCCATTTTCTGCCCACCTCGCTTCTGCAGGCCATGCAAAAGGGCTTCCTGGACGTTGGCACCAGCACGGAAAAGGTCTTCTTCAGAGGGTTTTCTCTGGCATCACCTTCCATGCGGGATGAAGCAGGTGCAAGGGAGGCCTTTATACTGAGGCTTTAAGTGGGTTTAAGGCCTTTCCCCCTCCCTCCCTCCTTCCCTCGTAACCGTCTAATGATGCAGGGCGTTTTGTTAAGCTTCCTCTACTTGACGGTTAATATTATTTTGCCATAAATCTTGAGAGTGACATCAAAGCTACTTTGGAGGCTCCAATGTTGGAACCAGTTTCTGAACATCGGCGAGGAGAACTACACGGGCTCTGCACCCCAACTTTCTTCAGCTCTTTCAAAGGCTTCCTAGCTGGAACATCTCTCTCTCTCTCTCTCTCTTGCCTGGTATGATAGCCCTGAAGGCATTTCCAAAATCCCCCCCTCCTCCTACCCCTTTATGTCCTTTCAGTGCTTTGTATTTTACAACTGCTGCCTTCCGAATTTTTATTTAGCTTCCTGAATCAAGACCATTTAAACCCGCAAGAGTGGGGGGGTTCTTAATTTTACCCCCTGCAGAGAGAGGGGCAGCCAATCCCTCTTATCAATCAGGAGCTCCTCTATTTGGGTCCAAGGGCTGCAGCCACTCAGCCGAAACAAAGGAGCCATTTGGGGAAAGGGCAGCTACGGATGGTTCTCTAGGCCAAAAACGTCTGGAACACGAAGGAGTTCCACAGAGGGCTTGAAGTGAACCTCTCCAGGTCCCTGGTCATTCTGGGAAGGACCCAAGTCACTCAAGGCCCCCAAAGGTCATCTCCTACCATGACACCAAGCTCAAGTCCAGGTCGTTCTATAGGTCTCCCCATCTTTGCTTCAAGGATCTCAGAGAACCTGCGCTGGTCCTGGAAGGCACCCAGAGCGCCCGCACAACTCACCCTGTCCCACTTTCATGATGATCTTCATGGAGTGCGTTTGGCACACTCCGCCTTCTCTGTTCTCCAAGCCCTCGAGGGACCCGTTGGACGTGGCTGCAAGGAGAGAAGAAAGAGGCATCAGGGCCGTGAAAAGTGAGGAGGGCGACAGTGCAATGCCGAGGGACCCTCCTCCACCCACGGCGCACGAGAGGCAAAGTGAACGGTGGGCCTGAGGGCCTCCCCCCTGCCCAGAGCTGCCGTGACTCCGTCTGGGGAAGGTTGCCCCACGTAGGTAGGCTTGCTCTCATCCAGAGTGGCCCATCACGGTGGCCAATCCCTCTTTAAAATGCTAAAGGGCTCAAAGAGGGAGAAAGTGGGAGGGAAGCTCCCTCGAGAGTTCATCCTGCCCCCTCCCCACTCCCACTCCTGCAGGGGGAGGCTGGGCCAGCCCTGTCCAAAGCGGCGGCTGGTTCCTAGAGCCTCAGCATCCCTCCAGCTCAGAGGCCTCAGAGGGTTTAGCTATTCGTTTTATTACGTTTATGTGAGCCCCATCTTGTCCAGAGACGACCCTTTAGTATTACAAACGATAAAACTACTTTGAAATAATAAAGCAAAAAATAACAACTCATAAATGCTGTTCAAAAGGCCTTGAAGGGGAGGGGAACGGGGGGAGGGGGTGTCTTTCCTAATCCAGGAGGCACCTCCAGAAGGGGGCAGCCTTTTGGGCACCCAGGCCAAGCAGGGTCTTTATCTCTTTCGGAAGGCCAAAAGGGGGGGAGGGGGGAGATCTCCCAAAGATTGGGAGAAAGGAGACCCCTCCCATTATGGAGACCCTGCTTGTCCTCCTGCTGCTGTCAGGGCACTCATGGTGCAGGAATAAAAGCCCCCCCCCCCACGCACACACACACACACACACCCTTCAGCCCCCACTCTCCCAGCCGCCAAGGGATTATTAGGCCAGTCCCTGGGAGGGCATGCCAGAAAGAGCCGGGCCTTTTGTGTCTCTCCCTCCAGTTAACAAGCTCTCCCTTAAAACGGGCCAGGAGGAGGAAGGGGGGGTCTCCGGCTGCCTTCCTGCCCCCTTTCTTCCCACTGTGCAGATTAGGGGGGGAGGGGCTGGCCACCTCTGCTCCCCTCAGAACCCAAACAAGGCAGAGAGGGAAGAACTTCTCCCACCGCAATAAAGCCAAGCAAGCAATGAAACCACCGGATCCTGAAAAGAAAAACCCCTCCCCCATAAGAAGCCCCCACAGCCTCTTGTGTGTGGAGTTGGGTGACCTAGGAGTTGCACTTAACAGAATGTTAACAGAGCTGGAATGGGCCTTGGAGGTCATCCAGTCCAGCCCCCTGCTGAAGCAGGAGACCCTAAACCTTTGCTTCAGCGCCCTTAATTTAAAGAAAGATGCAACCAATGAAAATCAAAACAGGACGGAGGCAGGATGCCAAGATTTCAGGAGGAGGCTTGCAAGCAGGGCTACGAAGCCATTGGACGCGAAAGGGGAAGCTTTATGGATGTTCCATGTGAGGCCACTCCTTGGCCCTCCCCAGACAATGAATCTGCCGCCTTCAGGAGGTCCTGCCAGGTGCACTGTGGGCGTTCAACATCCCCATGGCTGTTTTCCCTCTTGAGTCCAGAGAGCCTGCATTTCACAACAGGATCTCCATAGGCGCCCACGGACACTATCTCTGGCAGAGATCCACTGAACCGCACCAAAAAGAAGCTTTTTCAAAGAGAACAAGATTTCGGCCTCCCTCGGCTACGGAGCTCCATCCAAGAATCGTGCAATTTTGCAAGTATCCTGATCTGGAAATGAACGGCTGCAGCCCACCACAGGGGATCCCACCAGGGCACGGAAAGGTTGCTGACCCTCCTTCCACGGGCAGTTTAAGAACACGCCCCGGGAGGCCTCGCCTGCTGCTTCAGCAACCGTGGAGCACACATATTTGGCGCATGAGGAAGGCATAAGGACGGGGCTTTGAAGGCCCCAGAGAGGGGAGGCCGGGCCTGCTTTTTTCCTTGCTCCAGGCGCATCTCAGTAGGGACCTTGCATAACGGCCTAATTTTAACTGGTGCAAATCCACATGTGCCAGGCACACAAAGGCCGCTTCGTGCATCTCTCTCTTGCCCGTCTTCTGCGCAGCTGCGGCTGCAGAGCAATCAGCACCCAGGAATCCGGTAGAAGCCGGATCCAGGCGAAGACCTCCTGACTTCAAAGTCATGCTTTGGATGGAGAAAAGGGGACAGCAAAACAGAGCGGGAGAGAGGGAGGGGGCAATGAAAGGAGAGAACAGCCAGGAGAGACCACCACCCCTCCCCTAAAGTGATACGTGAAACCGTGCAACTCTCTTTCCTCCCCAGGACTGCAGCTGATGAATTCGTAGGTGGTCACGGGTGGCAAAAGGCCAGAAACAGCCCCTCCCCCAATACCTCACTATCGGCTTATTTCTCTCAGCCTTATGGGTCAGCTGGTCACTTTTCTCTTCTCTTTTGGCTTCTCCCCAACAAAAGCTTCTCCATTGTCAGAGGCTCCCAATTTCATATCCTAACATTTACAACGCAGACCCATTGCTCCATGCCACAGTAGCTCACCCCAACCTCCTGCTGTCCCTGGGGAGGGAATGGCTGGGACGGCTGGCCAGAACAAGCCAGGATCCAGTGGTTTCTCAGCCTCCTCCCAGACCTTCCCTGCTCTGCCTCTGAAGCCTTCCTGGCTTGCCCAGGCGAAAGAAGGGGGGGTGTTGGCAAAACTCCTCTGCTCCCCCCTTTGCCAGCAGGATCTCAACGGGGCTTAAAAACACAAAGCCCCACCACCTCTTCATACAAATCCCTGCAATTTCCGGTTTTTTTTTAATTTATTGATTAAATTACTACGCTTGCCTATCTTGCTGTCCAAAGCGACTGTGGGCAGTTTACGATGTAATAAAATAGAAATATAGAAAAACAAAATTACACAGGATTAAGTACAGATTTACAGAGACCACGGGCTCAAGTGGAGCGGGGGGGGTGCCTTCCCTGACATGGCATCAGGCCGTTCCCCAACCCAGAGTGCCTCCATCGGGGGCCCAGCCCAGCCCCAGAGCCAGGTTTGAAGACCCCTCTGCAAGGCCAAAGGTGTGTGTGTTGTGTGTTGTGTGTGTGAGTGAGTGAGTGAGTGATGGATGAAGATGCTCCAAACAGGGGCAGCAGTGGCAGAAAAGCTGAAATTCCCGGACCGGTGGGCTCCACAGGAGGCCTTTTCTGCCAGGAGAAGAGGAGCGGACGAGGGCCGTTGGGTATCCTGGAGCCATAAAGGATATTAAAGGTGATGATAGCCGACACCTCTGAGCCGTACCTGGAAGCAGATCAGCAACCAGTGCAGCTCACTTAACAGTGGTGTTACGTGTGCCACAGGTGGGCCTCCAGGACGGTCCACGCCGCTGTGTGTCCTGAACCAACAGTACTTTCTGAATACTCTTCAAGGGTTGCCCCATGCAGAGCACATAGTAATAATCCAGACATGAGGGGATCAAGGGATGAGTGACTGAGCACAAGAGGAAGCTGCGCAAAGTCTCTCCTAGCCACAACCCCCACCTGTTCTTTGACCAGGAATGGCAAGTCTAGGAGAGCCCCCAAGAAGTGCACGGAGAGTCTGTCTTGGCCAATGCCACCCTATCCAGAACTGAAGATGATGAAGGATCCCAGGCCCCCCACACCCACAGCTCCCCCAACAAGGTTCAGCCGAAACCTGTTGCCCCGTCCAGACCACCACAGCTACCACGAAAGGGCAGCCACAGCATTACTTGGGTCACTCAGGATGGAGATTGGCATACTGATCGGGACTCTCCCATTGGCATACTGATGATACCCCACCCTGTCAAACAGGAGAGGAGAGAGACCCCCGAGCCCTACAGTGCCCCACAGAAGGGGAACGGCCGTGGGCTGGACCTCTCGAGCCCTATCAACACTGATCAGAACCAGCCTTGGAGGAAGAAACCAAACCAACACAGCACAGTCTCAAATCCCGCAGTTGGTTCAAAAGGATACATGGTCAATGGTAGGGAAAGAAGGCAAGAGGTCAAGGAGAGCAAGGACGGACAGACTATCCCATTCCTCTCTCGCCAGAGACTGTCAACATGCAACCAAGGGCGTTTCTGTCTGGCCTGAAACCAGACTGTCTCTCAGAGCTTACACCATTTTGCTGCCCGTCTCTGGACTCGCTCAATTTTAGGAATCCCTCTCTTAAGTGAGGTCTGCAGAACTGGACACAATATTCCAAATGGGGTTTGACTAAATGTTCTTCCTGTTCCATAACCGGGCCTGAATTCTGACCAGAAGGGGTCCAGATAATCAGTTTCATCCAGGACCCTCTGAAGCTTCCAAGCAACCACCTTTTTGAATCACCTTCCCTAAAAAGGGATAGATGGGAAAGAAGGCGAACGTTGTCCAGGCAGGTAGGATCAAATGATGGTTTCTTAAGGAGGGGGCAAACCAGGGCCTCCTTAACAGCCCCCCAAAATGTCCCCTCCTGCAGAGATGAATCAATCACTGCCTGAACCCACCTGCTTTAACCATCCGGGAGGGACAAGGATTGAACTGACAGACAGTAGAACTGACAGCATCAAGGATTCTGTCCACTTCCTCAGATCCGACATTGTCAAACCGCTCCCAGATAATTGGGAAGACTTCTCCTCAGGCAACTCACATGGACTTGCTCCACACATGGGATCTAAGTGGGCACGAATCCAAATTGAGTTGAAAAGATTCCTTTGCTTGGTCCTGTAGATCAGGGGTTTCCAACCTTGGCAACTTTATGACTTGTGGACTTCAACTCCCAGAATTCCTTCTGGGAATTGGAGTCCACAAGTCATAAAGTTGCCAGGGTTGGAGACCTCTGCTGTAGATGATCACAGAGCCTTTCTGTCCCAGGAGGGACCGAGTGATCTGGAACACAGCCACAGGGCGGCACCCTGTGGGCACAATAAGGACAAACAAATCATGCTCTTTCACCGTCACCACACACTAGGCCCTAATAGCAGCTCTAGGTCGTGTCCAGTCAGAGTCATCCTTCATTTTCCTCAGTGGAGGAAACTTATCATCTATCCTCCCTCTCTCTAAGGTTGCCTCATAATTGCCTTCTTCCCATACTTTCAAATTCTAGAATAAAGTCACCAGTTCAGTTTTCCTGTTTTCAGCAAAAAGTCCATAAAGGGTTTCCAATCACGAATAAGCGTACCTGTTGTTTTGTCCCTGATCAAGCAAGTTAACGTTGCCATTTTCTGCCAATTTTGTCATCTTCCCAAGCATTCCTCCAAAGTGGGTATTTTGGAATCCTTCCGTCTTTGTGCAGATTGCACCTTGTTGCAGTTAGCATGCACAAAAACATTTTCCATGGTTCTTTTCTAGTTAACTATCCATAAATCCCAACCAACACATACATGCATCCATACATATGCATGTAGTGCACATTTAAGTGCACATTTTTCCTCGAAGGTTTGAAGTTAGAAGGGCCTTGGAAAAAATGACTTACAACTCGTCCCCAACATGATGATTAACCACCAACCCCTCAGTCACATAATCCCAGTTTGGGTGCCTGGCAACTGGCTTGCATTTATAACCATTGCAACATCTTGCAGTCACGTAAGCAGCAGCACAAGGAGGAGGAGTTCGGAGTGGAAGAGAAGAAAAAGGAGGAAGAATGCAGATAATATAAGTTGGAATTGGGGGGTGGGGGGAATGTAGACATCAGTTCTGAAGAACTGCCAAAGAAAGAAAAAGAGGCGGAGAGGGAGGAGAGGGGAGGGAGGGGGGAGGAGCGGCATCAGAAAGAAAGTGGGACGTGCAGGGCGACAGCTGAGAATGGAGGCGGCCTGCAAGAAGGAATTTCAACACTAGCCACCAGAAGAGCTGAAACAAGCATTATTTCACCATTAGCCCCAAGAGGTCAACTCGCCACGGCCAACTCGCTGCGATTGGTTAAGGAATTAAATTCCTTCATTTAAAAAAAGGGAAACGAAACAGGAATTTAAAAAAATAATAATAATAATAGCACTTTTAAAAACACATGGAAAGACACGCAGTCATAGGGAAAAAGTCTGTAAAATAGGTGGCATGTATGCATTCCTACTTACAGAAGACCCAGGTTGTATCTGTACTAAATATAAAGTAACTGAAACATTTTAGAGGGGGCGGGAAGGAAATAAGTCTAGAGACAAGTCTAACCACTTTGAGACACAAACGACAAATTGTTGTTTATGTCTCAGACTAAATCGAACTGAACTGAACTGAATACAGTAAGGAAAAATTAACTAACAGAAAATGAACCCTGAATGAAGACAAAGAGACATGTCACTCATAGAAGGGTGG
>JANHFT010005553.1:0-17977 GCA_032467955.1 Pseudoxenodon macrops
AGTACAGCTGCTTTTGCATGGTGTCTGAGTCAGTTGTTTTGTGTTGTGTGTTTGTAAAGTGTAAAAGTTTTTTGTGTACTGTGTAAAGTCACTTGACCTACAAGTCACGCCCACAAAATAAGCCACACCCACAGAACCGGTAGAGAAAATTTTTAGATTTCGCCCCTGCTGTTAAGGCTTCCACGGCTGCCTTCTTTTTAATAGAGCTTCACTGCTCTGGTTTAGACAGCTGCAAGAACAGCTGCCGATACAAGGTCCCAGCAAGACCTCAATAAAATAATGGCAGCGATAGAATTTTTAGCAGATGCTACACTAAATGCTTCTAGATTCGCAGCCAAATCAATTGGCTCACCTGTAGCAACTAGGCATCTCCTGTGGCTACGCCTTTGGCAAGCTGATGCCAGAAATAAGTGGAGGCTGGCAATCGCTCCGTATGTCGGGGATAAATTGTAATTTCTGGTGGCCATCACTTCCGCCAGGCGAATATCAGAGCTGGCTGCTCTGTCGGTCAGGAATCACCTTTCCGTCTTCCACTCTGACAGAGTGGACCCTACTTTCATTCCTAAGATAAACACATGGTTCCACAGGGCTCAAGAACTGGTGCTACCCAATTTCAGTCCTGAGCCAGTCCATCAGTTGGAACATACTTGGCATACCTTAGATGTGCGGAGGGCTCTTTGTGTCTATGTCAGGGCTCTCCGCGCCTAAGTCAGAAGGAACTCTGCCCTACAGAAGACAGAATCTCTTTTTGTCTCTGCCACTCTGGGTAACAGGGTTACGCCCTTGATTTTGGGGTGTTGGATTAGGGCATGTATCGCTAAGGCCTGAGATCCAAGTCTTACCAGTGCTGAGACAAATTGCTGCCCATTCCACCAGGAATGCGGCCATGACAGCCGCGTGGGCCATACAGGCCTCTATAGAGGAGGTCTGCCGAGCAGCTACCTGGTCTTCCCTCTTGCCATTTATCTGCCAATATAAGCTGGACACTTACACCTTGGCTGAGGACATTTTTGGCAGGCGAGTGCTCCAGAGGGTCCAAACGGAGCAGGGGATTTCAGACTGGACAGCACCCTCCCAATAGGACAGCCAGCCTTGGCATGTCCCATTCCTGGCTGCTGTCTCCACCACTATGGAGAAGGGGTGTTGGTCTTACCTGATACACTCCTTCTTGTGGGAATGGAGACAGCAGCCAGCCCCATCCAGATTAGCATCTGATCCTGAGTCCCGGAGGAGATGCAATTATTTCACAGTTTGACATGATAGTCTGCATCAACGCCTTCATCAAAAAGCTGGGGATGCAAGCAGAGGACGCGTGATAACACAATGTGCAGCCTCAGTCCAATAAGCTGACAGACGTAGTTAACCCATTCTTAGCTGCTGTCTCCACCCCCCATGAGAAGGAGCATATCAGGTAGGACCAACACCCCTTTTCAGCCTGCTTTTACAAAAAAAGACCTGGAAACTTGGTTAAATCATTCTCATTAGAAAGAGCATGTTTCAACGCCCCTAAAAAAGTAGGGTTGGTTTTTCATCGCTGATGTATAAAGCCCTAAAAATAGGGACAAAGTTGAGGATGTTGCTATGGCAATGTCATGTACGTCAACGTACATTATATGGTGCCACTGTCATTTCATTTATGCTGGAGTTTAAAGTGCAATACATTTCTTGCATGCTATATGAATTGGTTAGTCTATTAGCGGTGCTTCTACACTAACAGCAGCAGTTAAATGTGCTGTAAGTATTTTAGTGACGCCACATGTTAGCATGTTGCGGCTATAGGATTCTGAACTGTACAGGTGTAGTTGTCATATTTCTGTCATAACATTAGACCGTTATATAACTTCTGTGTTTCAGATTTTGCAGTAATACACTTTATATTATTGCGAATTTCCATAATATGCGAAATGGATGTCGATGAGTCAACTGGCAATCCTACTTTGCCCAAATGCGTTGTTGGAGAAAAATTGTCATTAACTTTCCACCATGGTTCATTTCATTCTAACGAAATTGGGCTGCATTATGTGTATAGTTTGTCCGCCAAAGAAAAAATACTCATTACTCAGCAATCGGAGGTTGAGCTCACAGACGATGACCAAATCTGCTTGCATCACAAAGCAATGAAAAAGTATGACATGAAGCAAAAGTCATGCTGCAACCCATTTGACAAACAAAATCACGTAGCTAAACATGGGCTGTTGAAAGTTGATCTAGCCATGTCCAATGATTTAACAAAAGTGGCAAAAACAAATGTGAAGCCAGGTCAAAAGATTTGTTTCAAGTGTAAAGCCAAATAAATTTCCATGGTCCAAAGCACAGCAGACTCTTCAGATAATTACGATATGGACATTTCCGGCACTGTTAATAGAAGTTTGACCGATTTAGGGACTTCTCCATTAAGAATTCAGAAGTTGAGCGGTAAGGATAAAACTGGCTATATGAAATGAAAAATTGAATGTGTGCAGAAAGTGGTAGCAGACAAAATAACATTAGCCACTGGAGTAGCAGCTGAAGATACTGGGCAAACTAGCGAGTCTGCTGCTAAGGAATGCCAGTCATGCCAGGATTACGCTGACCTAATCAAAGATTAAAATTAAAATTAAAATAGCCAATAGATCAACGAAAGTTCAATTATTGACTTTGGCCCCAAAGAGTTGATCGATACCGGTGACAGCAAAAATGTTTGCCATTTCAGAATGTATGTGTAGAGCCCGTTCTGGGGCTCACCATACCTGGGGGTCGGCATTCCAGCTGGGGCATGGGGCAACGGTTGCAGTGAAGGCGACGGAGGCAGCGACCCAACTGGAACAGATGCTCATCTGATGTCATTCAGCTGCGACAAGCCAAGATGCTGTCAGTGCCGGCAAGCTGATGTCAGCATTACAGTCCTTGATGCTGGCTAATCGACGCCGAGACAGGCACGTCCTGAATGGCCAGGTGGACAGCACTCAGATGCTGCAGCCGTAGCAACTGCTCCAGCGTGGCTGGGACACCTAGCTCTGGGATTTGAAACACTCTGCCCAGCTGTCGATGGCCTACCGGATGATGGTTGCCGGTTAATGGGTGGGTGCGGGGTGGAGCCGGTAGTATAAAGCAGCATTGTTATGCAGATGCTCCCAGCACTGACTTTGCAGAGCTTTCAGGTTGCCTCACTTTTGTTCTGTTTGAAGCCCTGTTCTGGGAATAAACTCCAGATTTGATCATACTTAGTCTAGCTTGGTTTGTTCCTACAGTGCTTGGCCGGGACAAGCTGAGAGTATGGTTAAAACAGAGAGAAAAATAAAGAGAGAGAGAGGCATTTGTGCACTACCAGATGCAAAAGTTGCAAACTGCTACCAATTCTGTCAGAATTAGAGATTTCTACAAGGATGACAAATTGAGCAGGATATGCCCCGGCAAAACGGATTGTGTTTTTGTTTGGCTTGATGGCGTCAAGGTTCACAAATAAAAGCGGTTGCTACTGTGCAATCTGAAAGAACTGTATGTGGCAAATCCAAACAAATATGGTGCTGAAATTGGTTTCTCCAAATTCTGTGAACTCAAACGAAAGTGGTACGTCACCGTCTGTGTGGGTTGGCAATGTCATGGAAATTTCGATCAGACAAAATGATGAGTTGGTAACAGCCGCGATGCCCTGAATGAAATTTTATATTCGAAAACCTTGTATTGCTAAGTTATTATGCACAAACTCTCATGTTTCTCATACCTTTCCTTCCAGAGATATAATAAGCAAAACTTTAACCTTTTTTCAGACCGCAATATTTTCGGCCAACTTTGCTCCAAATTATCTAGATGGAGATCGCCCGTGAGAATGTTTTTATTGTTTTGTTTAATAGAGCACAAAAAGTTGTACAAGATGGCCAAGTTTTGTTTCTCGCAACAAAATATTGCCAGAGATATTATGTCTCAAAGTTGCTGGAACCTCAGAGTCATACTGTAGAAGGCTGTGGAATGGGGTCACACAAATGACTATATCTCTGCAAGTATTGCATCTGCACACGTAACACTTTGCCAATGTTCATTAGGGACATGTGTGCATGTTCACACAAAATTTCATCAAACTCCATTATGATTGAGCGGGGCACTCACTTTTCTGAAATCAGACCACTTGACGTGGAATGACCCAAAAGCAAAGATTCATATACTTTTGCTGCACAGAAAAATGTAGCTATATACCATTTTTGACACATTTAATTGGATTCTTTAACATTTCTAGGACTTCTGTGGAGAACAGATCATATTTTAAATCATATTTATTTGGAAATATTGAAAATTCAAAGGATTCACAAACTTTCAAGCACCACCGTACATACATAGTAATTCACAGATTATCCACTAATACCCCATCTTGCAACATTTACACTGCTCATCAATTCACTTTTAAATACAAATAGATTTTACTAAAACATAAATATAACCAATTTCTCTTAAATAGACTATATTACATAACATTGTGTTGACATTGTCCAAAACAGATCTTTTGAATTTCCATGTCACAAGATCTGGATTTTATGTATATTAGGGTGTACAATACAAAGGAAACACCTATAGTCATTATAGTTAGAATAGAACAAAAGGTCAAGACTTCAGGAAACTGAAGCCAATGTTTAAATATTGTGGAAACTTCCTATTTTAAAGAAGAGATGGACAAAACAGAATTCTTTCACTGAGGCAACCAAACAGAACTCTGATTACACTAGTCTGTACTTTATCAACCTTGGTTTAATCTCAGCATAGAGAATGAGACTAATGTAAAAATATTTTAATCTACCAAATAGAAATAATGAGTTCCAACATGTTTCTGTATATAGTCCCCAAAATATTCAGCAATAGGGGAGAGCAATAGAACACAAAACAAAACAAATTCACCTGGAGTTCAAACAAATCCTTAGATACAGCTGTCTGGAAAAAAAGTCCTTCTACTATTGCTATCTAAAGCCATTGTTTTTATGGTGCATTCACAGTCCCATAATCCACAAGAATAGCCCGATAATCCATGAAGTACAAGCTGCTCAAAAGAGTGTTAAACTACAAAGTTTCCAAATTAAGTGTTAAAATTAGCACAAGAGTTATGAACCTACAGGTCTAAAACACTGGTTCTTGGAGGCAATTACCTTAAATTGTAGGCAATTATCTCTGAGGGAGGGTATCCTAGGGATAATGGAGCAATTTGTAATTGCTTATTTGTGAGACAAAGTTCCAGTTTGGGACTGCCACCACAGAGACACTTGGGGAACATAGATGGGGAACTCATCAAATTTGTGGACGAGACCAAGCTGGCAGGAATCACCAAAAGAAGATAGGCTTAACAGAAGGATCTTGTTAGATTTGAACGTTGAGACTCTAGAAAGAGTGCAGAGAAAATCAACAAAGATGATTGGGGACTGGAGGCACACACCACAGTAATGGATTCTACAATTTTAATGCATTTTTTTTTTTTGCATCTTAAACATAAACATTTATCCCATATCCATTTTACAGTTTAGACTGCCTCACTCCCAATGAGCATCATAGTGGACTAGGCATCTTTGAAGCAGTGGGGATATTATGCCTAAGAAGTCAAAAGGCAAATAGTGAGTAGCTGCTGAAATCTCTGCAGACAAAGGACAGATTGTGAGACACTTGTACTTTGGACAGCTGCTCCTCATGAGTAACCTGTAGTAATAGAGATTTTTGCAGTTGGCTCATGAATTGAGTGGCTGGGAGTCATAGGATCACATCTAAGTTCATCGGCATAACATGGTCTCTATATACATACAGTTCAGCTATCCTCATTATTAATTATATTTGGGTTTAGTTATTCCAAAGAGATGCTATCTTTTTCTTTTGGTGAAAGTGCTTTCGCATAAACTTGAATTAAATTAGGCAAACAGACTGAATCATCATGGGAATTTTTTTGTTTACTATTAAAAAATGCAAGCAATTGGCAGATTTTTACAAAGCAAAAGATAAATTTAATATGAGTCAGACAGATGCTTCACTGCTCTGGAGAGGTAGATAATGAAGTGGATTGAAATTATGGAGTACTAGTAAGAGATGAAAGTATTAAAGGCACAAACATACAAAATAAAAAATGGGAAAGGGATAGTTCACTTTTTCCTTTCTCGTTTGACTCACTTTTACTTTTGGATCACAATGGCAGCTATTAGAAAATTAACAATAATGGAAAGCAGAAGAGGGATTGTTAGAGTTCTCTGCAGAGAAATGAATGACATCAGATTTACTTCAGAATTTATTTGAGCAATTGAGTAATAAATTAAATCGCTTGTTGAATTTGTGGAGATGAAAACTCCAAAACAAATGTCTAGATTAGTATAACAGATTATTGACAAATTGGAAATTGCAGAAAGCAAAACACAAATTATAGATCAATAAAGCTTACAGAATAAATTCTAGATTGAGCAGAACAAGAAATGAACAAAGCAAAGGAAAAATTGGAGGAAATTCAAATGGAGGTGTCAAATGCAACATGAATTTGAAAGGGATAATATTGAACTAGGTGCTCATATATTAATTTTTCTAAAATTTTGACTTAATTATGGATTAAAACATTTAACATAAAGTATAAATGGAGCATATGTTTCTCAAATGAAAAAATATTTGAAACAAAACAAGAAATTATTTGCTTGCAAGAGACTCATATTTGCTTGCAAGAGACTCATATAGAAAAAAGGATACAAATTATTTAATAAAAATTTGAGTGAAGGGGGAATGGAATTGTTCTGAATATTAAACCCCAACCAAAACCAGAACTTGTACTGACTGATGAGCATGCTTAGATATGTTGTGGTAATTTACATTGGACTAAGATACTGGTGTTGGGAATTTATGCTCCAAACAAGGATAAAGTGATGTTGTCACTGAGGGTGGTGCAGTGGTTAGAGTGCAGCACTGCAGTTCAAATCTCACCTACTCAAGATTGACTCATTCTTCATCCTTCCAAGGTCAGTAAAATGAGGATCCAGATTGTTGGGGACAATATGCTGACTCTGTAAATCGCTTAGAGAGGGCTGTAAAAGCACTATGAAGCGGTATATAAGTCTAAGTGCTATTGCTGTTGTACAAATGACTTATGGAGAGGCTAATAGGCTTTTCTTATGAAAATTGATGATGGGTGCTGGAAGAGGGGCATCTGCTCACAACTAGAAAGAACTTCAGAGAAAAATACTAAAATTACTCAAGGTAAATTATCAGAAGTTTTCCCCCCCTATTTCTATGGACAATTTAGGGTTGATTGATATATGTGACAAAAAATTGGCAGTTCGAGAGTATATCTATTTTTCAGAAAGTCATAGATCCTTCTCAAGAATAGATAACAATTTAGATTTCAAAGGACTTGGCTACTAAGATTTCTAAAGTAGAGATACTAACTAACCCAATACTTTTTCAAATCATAATCCTATGAGTTCAATTTATGAAAGAAAACCTAATTTTTGTAGCTGGAGATTAAATGAAATGTTGTTAAAAAAAGAATCAATCATGGAGGTTTGTAAAAAAAAATAAAAGTTTTGTTTAAAAAACTAATTTAAATAAAAACATTAAATTGAGAACTTTGGGGCATGCACACTTTCATTAGGAGTTATATAAGATAGTACTGAATTTTAAGAGAAAGGACAAGAAAAAACAAAATATTTAGGATGAGATAAAAAGAAAAAAGAATGTAAACATTTTAGGAGAAGATAGATATCTCTGAACAAATTTTATAGCAACAATATTAACAATAAGAAATAAATAAAATAAAAATAAACCATGTAAAGTAAAAGAACCTTTGTAAAATAAGCCAAGTAAATGGTTGGCGTATAAATTATAAAAAAATTAAATGATATTGAAAATTTAAGAGGATAATACTGCATTAAAAAGATCATTTGGTTACCCAATAAGCAATTTCATCAGAATTATTCTAATTTATATAAACGACTTGACATTTCCGTGGAGGAATAGATTAAAATCTTAAAATATTGTTTATACTTGTTCATTTATAATTACCATATATTAGTACATTTACATTACAGACAACTATTTTTGTAAGGACAAAATTCGCAAAACAGTTAACGTTCTCATTCATGCTTTGGTCTGCAAATGTCTCATCCACTTTTTCTGAACCTTATTCTTACACCCATTCATTCATGACAACTAGCAGAGTAATTTTTCTCCCTAGATAGCATTCTTTCAGAATGTTGCACAATTTCCCCCCAAAATTTATTTCTAATTTTTCCTTTATCACCACCATATACTGGAATATAACAGCTATACCAACAACAGCTAAGTCTCCTATACCAGACTCCATCCCTCTGGGCCCTTCACCTCTAGTGATCACAGAAAAGATATGTGAGGTCTATTTTACAGACAAAAAACAGCAGGACCAGACAGGATAACCTTCTTGCTTGAAAATTTGTGCTGATCAACTGGCCTCCATTTTCATCCCCATCTTTAATAAATCACTGGAAATGTGTTATGTTCCTTCTTGCTTCAAATTCTCTACTATCATCCCGGTGCCCAAGAAGACATCCATCAAAGAGTTGAATGACTAGGTGGCTCTGGCATCCATAATTATAAAAACCTTCTAAAGGTCAGTGTTGGCCCACCTGAAAGCTATCACAAATCTACTGCTAGACCCCTTTCAATTTGCCTACTGTGCAAATAGATCAGCAGATGGCACTGTACTACATCTTACAACATCTTGAATCCCCAAACAACTATGTAAGGGGTCCTTTTGGTAGACTTCAGCTTGACATTCAACACTATCATTCCTAAAATCATCCTCTAAACTGACTCACCTAGCTGTGCCTGAAAGCAGCAGGTGAAGCTAGGGAAATCACATTGAATACCATTCAATTAGTACAGTGTGCTCTCTCCATTACTATTTTCTCTCTATACCAATGACTCATCTTGAAGGATCATTCTGTTAAAGTACTGAAGTTTGCAGATGACACAACAGTCATTGGTCTCATTCAAGATGATGATGAGTCTGCATATAGAATGGAGTAGAAAAACTGGCTCTGTGGTGCAACCGGAACAATCTGGAGCTGAACACTCAAAACTGTAGAGATGATAGTAGATTTTAGAAGACACTCGCCTATTCTATCACCTCTTACAATATTAGGCAACAGAGTATCAACAGTAGAAACCTTCCAGGTTCTATTATCCCTATGATTTGAAATGCACACTTAACATTACAATCATCATTAAAAAGGGTTAGGGTTAAGGTTAGGGTTGATGAAGGCATAGTATTGACTTGACAATTTTCAGTGCTGGTTCTGGTCACTCCTGGACTCAGGCCCAGATGGCCGCCAGGGTGGAGTTGGATTCTCTCTCAGCACACTGAGAAGGAACGTGTCAGGTTAAGACCAACTTGTGTTGATAAGAAAATCCAAGGAATGGTACATACCAAAGCTGGCAGTCCTAAGGGTGGGTAGCAGTCTGATCCTGAGTCCCCCAATCCATATGCACCTTCTGAAGTACTCACCTGTTGAAGGCCACTTCAGCCAAAGCAAAGGTCTCCAACTTGTATTGTCTTATAAAAGGGAATGGAGAAGACCATGTTGCTGCCCTATAGATCTCCTCGATGGAGGCCTGTGTATTCCATGCCGCCATCATGGCTGCGCTCCTCATTGAATGGGCTGTCACTCGTCTGGGCTGTGGCAGGTCTTGGCTCTCATAAACCTTGGCGATGCAAGCCCTTACCCATCGATCTATGGTCGATGGTGTAACTCTGTTACCCAGTGTGGAAGACTGGATACAAATAGATTCTTTCTAAGCAAGGCTGTCCTCTTGATGTAGGTACGGAGGACCCTCCTCATGTCCAAGGTATGCAATTTCTTCTCCTGAGTGTGAGCTCAGATTGCCCAAGGATCTGCTGATACAATTCTACAGAGGGATTATTGTGTTTGTCATTTGTATTTCAATTACTGTCTGGTTTGGCACAGCAACCAAACAGGACAGTTACAGACTTCCATGGATAGTTAGGACTGCAGAAAAAACAAATACAACTAGTCTGCCTTCCACTGAGGATCTTTATATTGCACAAAGCAGAAAGAGGGCTGAGAAAATATCTACAGACCCCTCACATCCTGGACATAATCTTTCTCCGTTGTGCTGAGCAGAGAATCCAAGGAATGGGTTGTGCTCCTCTCTACTTTTAGGCTGAGTCCATCAGTTCTTTGGCCATACCTCCCTTGCCTGTGCATGCCCAGTTTTGACTCAGCCTTCAAGTAGAGGAGACGCAAGAAAGAAGTGGTGAGAAGCAAAGATCTATTTCCTTGGATTCTTCAAACTGTAACTTTCTGTTTATATATGTACACTGTGAGCTTATGCTCCAGAGACAAATTCCTTGTGTGCCTAATCACACTTGGCCAATATAGAATTTATTTCTATTCTGGTCTAATCTAGTCTAGTCTAGTCCAGTCCAGCCTACTCTACTCTTTCACTAGGCTATAGGCTCCTACTTTCATAGTTAGATGAAACCAGTTCATACTTTCTAATATTCACTTTAATTTCACTGCACATATTTATCAACTGTATTCTACAAGATCAGATTACCTTCAGATCAATTTACATCCTTGTCTTTTAGTATTAGGCCTTGCAGATATCTTGCCTTTTCAGTTATCAGCGTAGCTCAGATTATTGACATTTCTTCCTCCATTTTTAAAACCATGCTCACCTTTTTCCAATCCAGTTTCTTTTATTTTATGTTCAACATATAGGTTGCATAAATAAAGTAAAAGTATGCAGCCTTACCACCACAGCTTTGCCAATCTGAAGCCGGTCCATTTCACCATGTTCTGTCTATTCTATGACTTTCTGATCTGTATAGAAGTTTGTCATGAGGATAATGAGATATTCTGGAATTTTTATTTTTCCACAACTAAAGGCCTTTATATAACCAATGAAGCACATACTGACTTATTTTTGGCATTCTTTGGCTTTCTTGATTATCTGCATCAATAATGTTTCATGTTCCTTAGGCTTTATACGTTACCATTTATAACACTCATAATCCAGTTCACAATCTTCCATAAGGCATGGGTTCATAAGTACTGAGCTCTGCTGCTCATGATTTATTGAATCAATCATTTCCACAAAAACCTTTTGAGTAAGATGGACAGGTTAGATAAGGCTTCCAGCCTTAGCTGTACGATGCCAAATTTGGTATTCTTTGTTACAGCTAAAGACATTAGTGCTGTATTTAGCAGTAGATTATAACATTGTGTGCAGGGAGGTATACACCATTAGGTGACCCTAGCCAGAATGCCACAAGCACAACAAATCCCAGATTCACCTCTAACAAGCATTTTCATGGTTATTCTATGCAAACTGGATCTCCAACTTAGAGATCACTTTGAATGAACTGTAGCTCATCTGTTTGAAAATAAATACAATATAAAAGTATATACTTAGATATGTTTATTCCTTTTATGAAACTATTCACTAATCCACCTTAAGTTAGGTGAGTTTACCTATAATGTTCTAATTATTGCAACCCATTTAAGACTGCAGGTTGTCTTAAGTGTACATTTTGACAGGACTTGGTGATAAAGTAATTGATTTGTATTAAGAAATTTAAGTGGTCACATCTTGATTAACTCTTCTAAATATTTTAGCAAGGTTGGGGGTCATAAACAGTGATAAGATTTGATAATATATCTGAGGTATGACATAAGAGATATCTATATTCTTAAATGTCCATGACTATAACCTCAAAAATTAATTTTATTAAACAATTAAAAATAACAAAATGTATTATGTCCCCTACTCTAGGAACACAAAATAATATACTCTGTCCTCCAATTTTACTCTTACAACAACAATTCTTAAAGTAAATTAGGGTAAGAGTTAATCACCAACCCAAAGAAGTATGCCTTACTAAACAGATTGGAACTAAATTTTAAACCATTCTGTTGCTTTGTTAAGTTAGGCTCAATTTTATATGCACTTATTTGGAAGCAAATAACAGTGAATTATGTGAGTCTTATTGATTAGGTATTATTGCCTTACTTTACACTGGAAATATATCAAACCTTCAGTTGGTAATTCTGATGTTCCTGATTTAGGTTCTTTAGAATATTTTACATTATACACCATTTGTTTCATTTCCTAAACTATAGGCTCTAATTATCTATGGTAATTTGCTGATGTTCCCAAGTGGGCAGACTTTAGCGGCTGGATACAGAGTATTCAGAAGCTCACGGGCAGCCGGTTTGCTTCTGGGTCCAACTCAAAGTGTTAGTTATCACCTTCAAAGTCCTTCATGGCATGGTCCAGGCTATCTGAGAAAACGGCTTATCCTGATGGGATTAGTTTGGCCTACCCGTGCTGGCAGAAGGGGCATCCTGCAGCTGCCAAAAAAGCCAACACAGTGCTGCATCAACAGATTATCAAGATCAAGAGAAATGATAGTACTCTCTATAAGGCACTGATGAAGCCAGATTTGGGATACTGTGTCCAATTCTGGTCACAATACAAATAAGTTGTTGAGGCCCTAGAAAGAGGGCAGATAATATCAACGAATATGATAATGGATCTGGAGATTAAATCCTTTGAACAGTGCCTAAATAAAGGAACTACCTGTAAGCATGTTTAGCTTAAGTAAAAGAATACTGAGAGGAGACATGACAGAAGACTGAGCGGAGACTGAAAGGAGACTTGAAGGCTGTCACAGGGAAAAGGGTGTTGATTTATTCTCCACAGAAACTGATAGGATGAGAAGCAATGGGTAGAAGCTTGTTCAGAGGGAGATCCAATTTGGAAATGAGGAGGAATTTCCTGACAGTGGAACAGCTTGCCACAGAGTTGCTCGTATTCTATCCTTGGAGATTTTTCAAAGAACATTTGGACAATCATTTGCTCAAAATGCTATGAGGGAATCCTGCCTTGCACAGGGGATTAGACTAGAAGACCTCCAAGACCTTCCTTGTAATCCTAGTAGACCTTCCTTGCAATCCTATGATTCTATGATTTGCTTAGTTTCACAAATATAATAGAATGTAAGTATATTTTGGAAAAAATAAAGAATATAGTTTCAAATTAACTTATTTATAAATTTAGGAGTTCAATATATGAAATGTCTCAAGTTGTCCTTTATGGCCCCCAAAGGATTTATATTTTATGGACTTGAAATTATCTCAGGATCTGACAGTCCCTAATCTGAATAGTTAATGCCGCACCCCTTCAGTTAGGTTTCCTTCTCCCCCCCTCTACATTTTTCATGTTTCCTGAAATGTGAGAGCCAAATCAAAGGCCCCTTAATAAGGGGATGGAATATGCAGTAGGCCAAAATTCAACTACAAACTAGAAATTCTCTTTCTCTGTTATGAAAGGGTCACTAATAATCATACATTTTATTATTATTAAATGCAAACTACCGGTATGCTCTGAAGAAATCTATAAAGCTAATTCCTGGCATTAATCAAAAACAAATCATGAAGAAAAATATTCTTCCTATTATATACTGCAAAAAGAACATTACAATATTTCTTACTGAATATCTAAACCACAGCAATACCTATGTAAATATTAATAGAAGCGGCATTTAAAAATATATACTGCACTGTAGTCAATACCCTCTAGTTATAAAACTCGCAACCAAAAGGATTAATTAGCAATGACAAGAAGTAACCCTTCTTTTAATATGGGAGAAGGAAGAATGCTGTCTCTGTCACCAGGAATACTATTAGATGGTTTGAACAAACTGAATTGACCCAATTCACAATAAACTTTGTCATAACCCACTGATTGCAAACCACAATTGTTCAGCTCACACATGTCAACAGGATAAGAAGGATATATCCCTATATCTATCTATCCAGCATTATTTATTGAAACCAAAGAGAAAACTTAACATTGTTGTTCCACAAAGCTATATTCTCAAAAACTTACTTTAAAGGCGGCCAAAATGTATCTTTCTCCAAAAACAAACGCGCGAGCATTAGACAATTAGACAAGGGGGGGTGAAGTAAAGTACAACTCAGCTCGCACAGCTAAGCCCCTAACCCACTTCTTCACCGTAAACTTTCTCTTCCACCGCCATCTCGCGTACTGTCTTTTGCCTCTTTAGCCTCGACTGAGCTCGAAGCCGAAAAACTCCTGGGAAACTCTCCGAGCCGTTTGCTAGTTTAGGTCCTGCAAACGAAACGGCCAAAGTTGTTTCGGTCTCTTCCCTCACCCCACTCCGAGGTTCTTCGGCCGCGCGCTGCCTGCAAAAAGGAGCGCGGAATGGCGGCGGCGTCGGCGGCGTCTCGAGATACTTTGGCGGCGCCTGGGGCCCAGCCCTGCGCCCCACCCAGCTCAACAGGTAAGAGGCAGACCGAGAGGGCACCCACCCCCCTCACGCCTTGACCCGAAATTTTTGCCTCTCTCCCCAAACTACACTCACTTTTCCGCCGCCATATCTCCACTCAGGCCGCACTCCCGGACTTTTCTCCCTGCGCCCCTCAGGGTGAGCGAAGGCTCTCGGTCCCAAGCCAGAGAGGATCAGGATGTGAAACCTGATCCTGCTTGCCTGCCTGCCGCCGCCGCCCCTCCCCGCTTCGCGTCTATTAAACTGGGCAGGACCCCGCTCTGCAGTCCCTATGTTGGAGAGGGCGAGTTGTGTTAAGCTGTTTCGTTTAATAAAAGGCATTGTTGTGCTTTCCCCCCCGATCTGATAATAGCAACATTTTTTTCTTTCGGTAATCGCTCGTCTTATTAAATCATGAATCTCATATTGCATCTGGAAGCTCACCTAAGCTAGAAAATAGATACCCCGGGATCGATCTACCTTTTTCAAAGTCTATCAAGAATTTTAAAACAATGGGGTGCTACTGCAAGTTGACTCGCATAGATATATTTCCCTCCACAAAGCGACCTGTCATGAAAACATAAGAAGCTGGGCTTGGGTTTACTGAAATAAAATAAAATTTCAATTTTCCCACAGAATATGACCCTGATCATTACATTTTCATTTGGAAACACTAAATACAAGCATGCTCCCAAAATTGATCTTATGTTAGTAACAGCCAAGTGGACAAATAACCACAGGTTTATTATTCATTTAGTTTTGGGCACACTAATGCATATAAGAGAATGCATGGCTTTGGAAAGTAATAATATAGTCATTTTATTTTTACTTATTTTTATTTATTTATATCCTGTGTTCATTATTTTTATAAATAACTCAAAATGACAAACATAAAAGTAAAGGTTCTGCAGATGTGTGCCAGTCGTTTCTGGCTCTAGGGGTGGTGCTCAACTCCATTTCTAAGCCAAAGAGCCAGCAGTGTCCGAAGATCTCCGTGGTCATGTGACCAGGAGCGCTATTACCTTCCCACCAAAGTGGTCCCTATTTTTCTGCTTCAATTTTTTACATGCTTTCAAACTGCTAGGTTGGCAGAAGCTGGGACATGTACCTGGAGCTCACTCCGTTATATGGTGCTATGGATTCGAACTGCTGAATTGCCGACCTTCTGATCAGCAAGCTCAACGTCTTATGACAAACATACCTAATACTATTTTATGGTTTTTCAGATCTTCATCCAGGGATGGGTTCTTCTTACCTTCCCTACTGGTTCGGGGTCATGCCGGAAGTGTGTTTTGTCCCCGTCGTGTCCGGGTTAAACTTGTCTGCGCATACGCAGAGGGTTATGTTTAAGTAAATTTCACTCTGGAGGACCGAATTCAATCTGGAGGACCGGTTCAGGGGCAGGTCCAGCCGGCCATCGCTGGGGGGGGGGATTTCTGCTACCAGTTCTAGCGAATCAGTCCGAATCAGCAGCAACCCACCACTGTCTTCATCCACTATAACATTAGCTGTGATTTTATTGTATCACAGTAAAGTTCATTGCTAATATGAAGATTAATATGGATTAATTAAGATTAATATGGAAGTCCTAAAGAAAAAGTGTATGGAAGCATAATCCATTCAAAACAGCATCCTCTTCTGACAAATAAGGCAGAAATGGCCTTGAGTTATTTACTATTAACTTCTCTTTGGAAAATGTGCCCAACTTGCCTTATTTCAAATATAATACAATGGCACCCCCTGGTGGCAGCCTTTTCCAATGAAGAGAAAGCTCACCTACCTCCTTTAGCATATTTTTCATAGCAATCAGTTTTCATAACAATCTATTTCAGGATAGCACACATACTTTCATCAACTGAAATCTTTATGCTTCTTTATTCTATTTGGGAAACTTTACAACTTTTCCCCATTTAATTGTTTGGAAAAGAGATGCTACAGTTTTAGAGAACAGTATAATACTATCGTAATTCTTGCTTTAAAAGGTTATAGAAAAATAGAAATTATAGTAATTATTATAAGAAAAATCATAAATAGTTTAAGCAATTAAAATAGAAGTGTACAGCCAACAAGTCATAAGTCTAAAATATCATAAATGTAATATATTCAAATACACCATTCATTTTTATGAAACATTTCATATCTGATTTCTTGAAAACATGCCTCTGTTGAACTTTTAAAACATTTGGTTAACATGATTAAAATCAGCAAGAATTAAAAAAAACAAATTATGGATAATGAACAATGCATTAAGAGAATACATATATGTCAAATTTAAATATAAACTCAAATTTCAGATGTGGCACAATTCCATGTGTAGAATTATAGTCTAACATGTTTCTAAATAAGTTTTACTTGTACATTAGATTTTAAAGTATAGTTATTTTGACATTGATTTATATTCCTGCAATTTAGTAAATAATTGTTTCTTAGAGAGGATCTAATATCGTTTCAATATGTCAGTGTCAGTTCAGTATATTTTAAGATGTACATGGATTAGTAAAATTTAATTTAAAATTTTCAGGAAGGAATTATGGCTTTCAAAAATGATTATTTTCCATTATTGTTAGGCTTTGCAACATTGCCACACATACAGAAGGAGGATCTAATATGTTCTTTGCATTCCCAGCATTATAGAGAAGTTGCTCATTTTGGCAATTGTAACTGCAATAATGATGAGATAAAATAAAACATCTCATGCTGATTCTGACTTAATATAATATTTGGAGCAAATTTAATATTCTTTTTCCATTGGAGTTCCCATTGTTCCCTGTCTATAACTATATTGAAATTATTAAGTTAACTATATGCCAGGCAGACTACAGGTTTTCCTACTATCAGTGAGGGAGAAGTGCTTATGTAAAAAAAATAACTCCCTCTCCAGTCAGAATAACTTATTTTTTTTAACATTTCAGGCAGTTCTTCAACAGATGGGAATCCAAGCAGCTGATTACCATGGCTACACAACAGTATTCCTGAATGTCTGAAAAAGAATGAAAAACTCCAAGAATATGGACTATAGCTTTGGAAATCTGATCATCTTAGGAAATAATGGATCTAACTAGAAATTTTGAATATAATTATGTTTACTTTGACTATAAGTTTTTAGTCTAATTTACTCTCTCTGGTATTTTTGCTCCTGTGCAATCTTAACAATTCAGCAACTTTGGTATCTCTTTGCAATAGAGCTACCTCTAATATACTGCTTATCGTTATAACAGCTATTTTTATTTCCTTCACAACAGATTGTTTTGTAATGCATCACTCACAGTAAAAATGGAATATTTATCTTTTCCTAATTTTTTAAAATATTTGTTCATTGAGTTTTTAACATTAAAAACATATACATGTTCATATTTCTCAATCCTAAGACGTCGACAACCATTTGGTTATTTACATACATTTTTCCATCTCATTTTCATTGTGTATATTTATCGCATTTATATCTACTTGTTTATGATATCAATATACCCATGGTGTACTCCTACTTATTTTTCCTCTGCTCTAACCAATCATATAGTTGATCCCATACCATATAATATTCTGTTTCTTTATGATCTTTCAATTCTAACATCAGTTTTACCATCTCTGCACAATCCATTATTTTCTTTATTACCATATTGTCTGGGGGACTACTTTCCAATTTCCATGTTTGTGCGAATGCTATTCTAGCTGCAGTCAAAATATGAATTATGATATATTGCGTTT
>JANHFT010005553.1:21418-32243 GCA_032467955.1 Pseudoxenodon macrops
CGTGTGGGGGGGGGGAAACGAACTTTCTACGGTATATATCTGCAGAGGTTAAATCTGTACACGTGGTTTGTTCCCCCAAAATGTGTAGTTCTTTGTAGATATTTTTAAATAAGTAAATGCACGCATTTTTTGCTTGACAAATTTGAAAAGATTTCACTCATGTAACTAGACAGTGTTCAATAAAAAAACCCCATCTTGCTTAAAAACCTGATCTTAATTTGTAGTTAACCCAGGCATGCTAAGTCACAAACTAGTTTTGAAATGCACGAAAGTTTCAACAGTGTTGCAACCTGGGTGGGGGCAAGGTCTCTAGAGAATTATACCTCAATTTGCTTGTGTGAATTGTAGATTACAAGTATGATCTGTTGAACTACATATTGCTTCTAAAAATGCATTATCTATATGTTTTGTTTTAATTAACTGTTTGGATTCTACACTAAAAGGCCAGGTTGCCAAGAAGCAAAACTAGTATTCAACTGGTCAGATCAGTATATCTTTAATAGATGGAAAATAAATATATGTGCTCTGTGTGTGTGTGTGTGTGTATGGTACAAAAGCTACAGTGTGTAACATTCTGTAACATACAAGTCATAATTTATATTTTAACCTAGGAAAGCAGGCTTTTAAGCAAATACCATCAGAGTTCTGACTTCCTTATTACATTAAAAAAATTTTTTTTTCAAAAACAAGGTATTCAATTTATATTTGCACATAGAATATGCATTCTATTAAAATTATAACTCATGCTGTAAAAAAAAGACATTGGAGTAATACAGTACTGGATAAATAATATTCTCTATGAGCATATTATTTAATGCTATCTTATACTACTTACAATACTACTAGATTTTCTCCTGTGCTGTTTTTACTATACTAAAAGCCAGAATTTCCAACAATCCTTTTCTTCCCATATTTCCATGAATAAGTGACATTTCTCTTAAATGCTTGAGAAATTCTTAAATTTATCTTTGAACTGCTCTATAATATAGGACAGTTTATGCATAGTGTAATGTACTGTAGGCCTATTTCAACATCTCTAAAATGTGTAATTCATAATGGCTGTTAGATTATTTTATGGAACTTTTATATGTTCAAACAAAGAGAAATAGAACAAATATTTAGAGCATATTGGGGGGGGGGGTTAGTAAGTTCTGTTCTTTCCATATATAAAATTGCAGATTTTCCTATACTGTTTTTGTTTGAGGATAGGTTTTCCTTAATGTGAGTTTCCTAAATTATCTGATGTCAAACTCTGTAGTATTTGTTTAAAGTCACATTCTCCTATCCCATGCTGTTATTCCGCATATTACTTAGGACAGTGTTGACAATATTTTTAAGTTCAGGTGTACTTTATTTCAACCTATAATGTAGCAGGAGAAGATCACAACTTGCTACTTGTACAAATACTAAAACCTAAGCAGTATTTATCTGCAAATAGTTACATTTTCATCCAAATATCAAGAGCTGGGATATTTATTTGCTAGGTTTAGTTGCTAGCTTTCCAACAGGTTTATGACCTTTGGATTCTTAATAAGTTGTGTTGCAACTTATTGATTTGTGTAGTCATATTTATTCTATCATTTCTACTATCAAATATACCAGTATGAAGATTGCTACAGATTTAATCAATTGCTGGACATAATTTGAAAGTGTATCCCTAATTTTATTTCTGTGACATGCTTAGAAATGTTTTCTACATAGTACTACTTCTTTTCTCTTCCTATAGGGCTGTGAATGTTTAATGGGACATTCTGGATGATGATACTTAAATACAGGATTTTTGAAGATACTGCTTTCTACATAGCAGTAGCAGTTATATCTTCTGGTAGATATTTTTTCAGAGGTAGATAATATATGAGCACAGTAGTTCTATAAATTGAGTACCATGACACAAGGTGATCATGACACAGAAGGTGATCGTCTGAGGCAACTTTAATATTTCGTTCATTACATTGGATTCTACATTTATTGAAAGTTTTCCTGAGAAATTCTCTGGACGCAACTTTATAGCAATATGCAGCTATTTGTGTCCAAAGTAGATATGAATCTTCAAAAGTAAGAAGGCTTGCTGGTGTCTTTATATGGGATTTGTTGTGCTTTTTATGAGTCTCATAATGGCCATACAGTCCGAGTAAAATAATATTTGTTTACTCAAACATGTATTTTCCTGGGAGATGCCAATGAATACATTTCGTGTCCCCACATTTCTTCAAATATGTCACTCACTTTGGATCCAAATAACTCCGCAACACTGCAGATTTTATAATCACTTTGGTATTGTCATGCATTTTTAGTTTTTGAAAAAGGTAAATTGTTACAGCAATTTTTACAAATTGTTAACAGTAAAGTGTTACCATAGTTTGAAATGGTACATTATATATGAGATCTGAATAGAAATATAATTGTTGCTGTAAGGGAAGGCAGATCTCCTTTTCATATTTCCTGAATTCAATAATGAGCATGCATTTCATCACATATTCTGTCTTTACACTATTTACTCAAAATGTAGTAACAAAAAGCAATAATATGCACATCTGTATTTCAATTTCCATACTTGGAAATTTCTTCTGGTTTCATCTTATATACAGTAATTGCCACTTGTAACCTTTTTATTTCACTGAAGTATTTGGTCATAATTGTTATGACAAACTTGGAAGCTTGTATTACAAGTTTGCATTTGATAATCTATACTAATTCCATACAAGTGGATATTAAGATAGCTTGACTAATCTGTTTCGAATTTTTGACCCAAGGAGTCAATGATTCATGGCAGATTTCGGGGAATTAGGAAACCATCAAATTCATGAGGAACTTCCAATCTGAAGCTCTAATGAGCTTTTTTCCATCATAGGGATGTTTCTCCCACATCTTGGAGGTAAGGCAATAGCATCACATGAGTTACATTTGAAATAAATTTGAAGGAAGTATTTTAGATTAATAGACTCTTCGAGTAAGGAACCATTTAGAAATCACCAAAAGTGATAATGAACATTCATTTTGTTTACTTAGAAGAATCTATACGTACCACCACCAAGATCACAGTTTCACAGATCCCAGTGGTTAAGGATAGTAACTTGATCAGACTTTAAAAATCATTATCTACTTTCAGTGCAGGATTTTTTTGGGCTGTTTAGGATTTGTATCCTTTACATTGCTTGCCCATGATTAAAATTTAGCTTTGGTATGGAACAAAGAAGCTGACTTTCTATACCACAGTTGCAATATGAGCTACATGCAACAATAATTTTGTGAAATCTACAGTGAGAAATTAAACATGGATTATGATACCATGTTTTTTTTAAATAAATTGGTAATCACATTGAGTAAACAATTTATTTTCTTAATTTTACTTTTAGATTCCCCCCTAACCTTGTTGTGGCTCTTTAAAATCATAAATTCAGTTTATTAAAAAAAGTTGTGTAGAGTACATGTTTATGAAGTACTTTCTAAGATAAGAACTGACTCATTCTTTGAGAGAAAAGTACTAAATACATGGATAAGTTCAGTTTAGCTATACTTAGTGCATATTTCTAGAGCAACATCCTTTGGAAATGTGGTACTACTAAATCTTAAATTGATCACAAATACAGAAGTAGATTCTTGACTAAAGGATCTTGTTATTTTTTTTCTAGGTGTCCTGAAAAATGGCTGATGATATTGATATTGAAGCAATGCTTGAAGCCCCTTTTAAGAAGGTGAGAAGATGTGCTAACAAGTTCTTTAGCAATATTCATTTAGCATTATTCATGAAACTACTGCTGAATTATAAACTAACATCCCTGGAGCCCTCATGATTTATCTTATTGGACATGCATTACGTGTATCTTACCAGTAACTAAATGCTGTTAATGTAATTATATTGTGCAGTAGTTTCACTTCAGCGTGATGAATAAATGCCCATCTATCTCTCTTTGTAGACTTGCCTAACGATATCTCACCTCTACTCCCATGAATTCACCTTTGATTCCAGTGTGAACTGTCAATCATAAGGTAGTAATTGAGTGACGTATCGCTGTACCGTGGTCCCCCTAGGTAAAACAAAGAACAAAAACACTCCTAAGGACTACCACCTCAATTTTGATAGACCAAGAAGGTGAATGCAATGGTTTGGGCAAACAGCAGGGTTCCAAGAATAACTTTTTCCCTAAGTTCATGACAAGCAAATCTTTAGTCTGCTTATTAATGCAAGAGGAGTTACGGCTTTTTTTATTTTTATTTAAAGGATGGGTTATTAATCTTTTAGCAACACCAGACAGTAATCAAAGTGTTATGTGAAAGTTGTTTCCAAAATTCTTGGATCCCTGAATAGTTCACATCATAGTAGACATGAAAGATATTTCGAACTACGTTCATTGTGACAGAGTACTCTTTATCTAGTAATTTCTTAGAAATCTTTATCTTTCTGCGCTTCTGAGTATTGAGTACCTAGCTTCAGAACTAAATAGGGAGCAAGTATATATATAGATTTCACCAGATCTTCATAAAACTATGAAATTATGCATGCAGTAGCACTGGCTTCACAAATTTATATATACATATACATTTAAAACTTAATGTGCAGTTGAACTCATGGTGTAACTGGTGTGATAACTACAATAATAACAGCAACTGTTAGTTGATTTTGGAGTATATTTAGTGCAGCTCTTTGGTATGAGATTTGGAAAAGTGTTGTAACCTTTGAAATGTTCATCTTTTAGTATTATGTAATTAGTACATATGTAAAATTTTGAAATGAATATAAATTGTAATGTTAAGTATATTGTATGCTAGTTTAACATGGATATTTTCCATGTAAACAGGTTTGAAAATAGGAAATATTTAGGCTGGACTGGTTGGATTTTTGATGAATGACTTGGGAGTCGACATTACTAAAGCAGTGTGAATCCCTGTTTGCTTCAGGGCGAGATGTGTGACAGAGGTGGCATCAAGCTCTTACAGTCCCAACCCTCCAACGAAAATGGGCGAAGATCTCAGGAATGGCATCGGTCACAGGAAATCGATAGTGGCTGGCTGCTAGCTTGGTCACTTGGGGCTTAGGCAGAAATATAGCCTTGGTATTGGTCAAAAGGGATTATAGCTTATGAATGCTTTTAAACTTGATATTTCTTGTTTATATTTTATCGTTTAACCACTTCAATGCTGGAAACTGCAGGATGGCTTTATTTCATTGTAAGAAAGTTTGTACAATTTAAATCATTTTTAAATAGTAATTTTCTATTTATAGTTGTATGACTTAAATGTAAGCAGCAAAGTGGTTAAAAAGTCTACCTTAATTAGTAGCATTCCATATTGAATATAAAATTTAGTATTAAATTTTTGTTTTGTATTTTCTTATCCCTGTCCCCATTACCCTTTTGACCACTTGAAATGTTTCCACTTCGTCCTCATGATGTTCTTCTATCAACCCTGCTTAGGATGAGAACAAATTGAGCAGTGCCAATGGACATGAAGAGCGAAGTAAGAAGTAAGTATTTGCTGGCTCTTTAAATGTGTACTTTTGCTTAATAAAGCATTCACATTTTTGATTGATAACTTTGGATGTCTAATCTCCCTTCTTCGGGTTTTTGTAATTCACTTTTCAGGTTGGTTAGTATATAGTAGGAAAAAAGTAGCCATGGTATACATGTTTTGTATACATGTGAATGTTTTCATTTTCACATAATCCTTCCCAGCATTTGTCCCATCTTAGACCATCTTTTCAGGATAGAAAACATTTACAATACAACATAATCTCAATTTCATGAAGCTAATTGAAGGGGAGGATTGTCTCTTTAACTCAAACTCAAACATATACCGTGTTTCCCCGAAAATAAGACAGGGTCTTATTTTCTTTTGACCCCTGAAATAAGTGCTTGGCCTTATTTTTGGGGAGGTCTTATTATTTTTAAGGTGCAGGAGGCAGCAAGTGTGGTCACCTCATGGCTGCACATGCATTTACATATTTTTGAGGAGGACTTATTTTTTGGGGAGGACTTATTTTAGTGCATGTGCTCAAAGGTCTGGTTGGGCTTATTATCTGGGGAGGTCTTATTTTAGGGGAAACAGGGTAAATACTACACCATCTATGATCCATTGGGTACATTTCAGAGATATTTCCTAATCTAAATAGAAAAAAACAATGACCACAGATGTGCAAGAAATCAGTGGGGGATCAGGAGTGACTTCCAATTTGACTTCCCCATTGAATTTCCATGTGGTAAGCATGAAAATTTCCCCACCATTCCTTCTTTCCTCCCTAGCAGTAATTCATAAGCTTGTCTGCAACTCAGTTGCATTTTTTATGTCTTTAAAATGTATTTTGTTTCAGCTGAAGTGCTGCAAGATAGAGTGATTATAGGTTAAAAAAAAGGTGTCATTGTGAAGTAATTAACAGTTTTTTCTACTGAAAAGAGAGTCTTGTGATGCCCACTGACTCCTGTGATTGCTTATTGATCAGGGAGTTATGATACTGAGACAAGCCATTGTTATAGTTCAGTTATCAAAGTAGTACATTGCCAAATAATGTGACCTTTCGACATGGGATCAAGATGGGAATAAAGTAGAAATTGTACACAGTGGTAAATCCAGCAACCTAAACCAAAGAAAGCTAGATGGATTCTTGTCCTTGCCAGTTCTACATATTTGCTGCCAGCAGAATATTTCATCTGTGATTTAAATCTCTGTAATAAAATTAAAATTCTGAAATATTGACTGTAAAATAATGTTAACGTATAGTTTTGTGAAACTGTGACTCAAGGAGAAAATACATTTGCTCTGAGTTGGGACAGCTGAACCAGATTTCTTTTTTTTAAAGCTTCACTTATAACAACAGTTTTTTTTTTAAAGGCCTTTCTGTGGTCTCCTATAACTTCATTTATAGCAAGAAATAAAAAAAGAACTTAAGAAGAACTTACAGTAATGGAATGATCTCCCCAAAATTAGAAAGAATGGGAAAACAATATTTTGCCTCTGTTCTTATAAATGTACCGGTATGTATTTATACAGTTTGGGATAAGAGTCCTACTTGGTAGACCTTTGTCAGAGTTTATAAGTAAAGATAAAAGTCTGGGACAATATTTATCCAAGGCACCATTTACTGAATAACCAAATAGTTATCCTTCACAATATATACAGTATGTTCATACTTATGTACTATATTTGCGGCACATCATTAATCTTCATTTCTGTAATAGTTTCTGCAGTTTCACTTCAGAGACATCTGCCTGGTGCTAACATTACTTTTTCATGCCAAAGACATTTTTATTAGGTCTATGTGAAGTAACATAGATTCCTTACTGAAGTGAAGAGGTTTTTACCTCAACAAAACAATTTGACCTTGAACTACTTCATGTCAGTACTTCTCTCATCCTTCTCCCCTATTACTGGTTAAAGCGTTTTCAGGTTGGGTGGCTTTAAAATTATACCCAGACTGAAAATGACATGGTCATTTGCTTTTAGAAGTAAAGGAATAATATATCTTCATGAAGCACCTTTCAGGAATTGCTTTTTTAGAAATTCATTGAAGTCTAGTACATCAACATTTGCATGCTCACATTTTTATTAATATTAATATTCAGATTTTACTAGTCTGAAAGTTGCTTTACTTTGCTTTTAGTTACAGTTAAAACACCTTTAGTGTTTTGCTCTTTTCTTAATATATAAACTGTATATATAACATGAAGAGCACTATCAAAAATATATCTCCCTCCCACATCTATATATATCCCCTTGTCACAGTTTTTTATCTATTTATATTAGTGCTACATACTAAGGGAGGAATGGATATCAAAGTTATGACAATGGGTGTAGTCCAGTAGTGGGTTGCTACCGGTTCTCCATTAATTTAAAAACCGATAGCAGCAGTGGCAGGAGGCTCCACCCACCCACCCTGACATCATCATGGTGGGCGTTCACAACCCGAACCAGTAGCGTAGGTAAGTAAAACCCACCCCTGGTGCAGCCATATTATTTAAATGAGGTTAAAAAAATTATTGTGGCAGTATGCTGTTTTGATGGAATTTCATATTAAAAAAACAACTTTAAAAAAATCCTTTTATCTGGGCAAGTTAGAGTCACAGTTTTATTGTAAAGTAATGAGCACTAATAATGTTATGTCCAATTGACTGATTAGTATTTGTTTTTACTAAGATAAAGTCTTTTTAAATAATTTTTAAAAAGACAAAGCTGGCTGTTTTTCCTCACATATTTAAGTAGAATTTATGCTTCTTTGTATGTTATATTCTACAGAATAAATCCCACATTGAACAGTTTGAACTAGGAAACTGTAAAGATCCATTTTCACATAGCATATGTACACTAGCAAAAATATATCAATAGTTATTCTACTTTAAGTGCTCCTTACAAAACAGCTTTTCTGTGTTACCTTTTATTGTAAAGAGTAAGTTTCATCTTTGGGTTCATATTTGCCAAAGCTGTAATAAAATGTTGAACAATTAAAGCAATAAAAAATAAAGATAAACGGAAAAGCAACACAGTTTAAATTTAATTTTATTATATTTGCATTTGTTTTGTTTATTCTTTGAACCAATTAACGTTTTTAAACTAAATACAACAAATAGTATTTTTATTACCTGTAATGATTGGAAGAATGTTTCTATAATCAAAAAGTTCTCTCTGATATCTGTATTTGGAATTGCTAACATTTACTTGAAAGAAACTTCATCCATGATCATACAATCCATACACTATATTTCTTTAGGGCATAAATATTTCAAGAACAACAAATTTGTGTAGTGGTTATTAGGCTAGAAACCAAGAGACTGTAGGTTGCAGTTCCATCTGAGGCACAAAGCCAGCTTGGTGATCTGACTTTCAGCTCTAGGAAGGAGGCAACAGCAAACCCATTTCAAAAGAAAAAATAATATTTTCAAAAAAACTGCCACCAAGTGTTGACATTGACTTGAAGCCACACATACATTTTTAAGAATTACTGTTCACTGCTCATAAAATAACATCCAGTACAATGATAATAAATATGTGGTAAAAGTCCCACTCACTAATATAAGCATGTTGTACTTATGTTTAATCATACTACTCTTAATAATATAGTTTTAATTATGCTTGTAGCTTATAGCAGAAGAGCAAAGATACTGTTTGGAATCATTCTGAAATTTGAAAAATATCCAGGAGGGCACATTAACATTTGACAGCTTGCTAATTTTATTTCTCTTCACACTCTTTTCTCCGCCTTTTTATTATTTTTAACCGTACTGTGTATTTGCTGGTTAAACTTGTGTTCTGTATATTGCTGACCATCACTGTTATTGTGGCTAAAAGATTGTCAGTCAGCAGAGTTCAAAATGAAATATATAAAAACCTCCTCAGGTGGTTTCAAAATTTAGTTTCTGTCATGTTAGTGCAAATTCCTGACTTCAGGGAGCCATGACTTGAATGGTGGCATTTCAGCTGTAATCTCTGTTTGCTGACTGCTGCTACAAGAATAAAAATTTGAGCCATAATATTTAATGAAATCCCTTCAGATTAAGCATTCACTGTGAGGAAAAGAAATGTTATCAAGCTTTTTTTTCTGTACTATTTAGCATAAGGGTTGATTTTTTTAGGGAGAGAGTGTCCAAGAGACAGAACTATGAGTCCATCAATAATTTACATTTTTGTTACCTGGTATTTGGGATTCTGTTGCCATAGCAATCCATCTGTGCTAGAATGGATAGTATTTTAAATGGAGGTTGCGATGGGATCCACATTTAAACTGTGTGCTAATCTATAGATCTGTGCTGTAACTTCTTTTGGCTCTAGTAAATCACTGCTCATTTTTACAAAGTATTTTATAGATTTTTGAAATAATGAAGTGTAAAATTTAAGAAGTTAAAATTACAGACACCAAGATTTTATTAAAAGTACTGTGTAAAGTTGGTAAGCATCACATGCTGTTTAGGACTGAACATTTTTCTGGGAGATTAAAATGCAACAGAGATTATGGTAGGATCTTGATTTACTCAGAAATAATCCTGCTATTTAGCTACGTGCATTTCGGATTATGAACTGAGACTGCTGTCTAGATTATTAGTACCTTCTTTAGAGTTTTGCTGCCTAAAGGAAAGAATGCTTTATGATTTTCTTCCTTCATATTAGAACCAGCAGTTAAAATATAATGTTGATACACCACACACCTACCACTTCTTGCCTTCATTTGCTGGCCCTTCATATTTTCAGTTGAAATAGACCATTTATCCGAGTGAACAAGCCCAAGGACATTTTGTTCACTTTGAACATTTCTTGGATTGTTTTTCTACATAAACAATATAGGACTATGTGATACCTTTATTCTTTTATTGGATGGTTGCCTCTCTGTTCCTATCATTGTATACATCCATGCTATGCAACTGGTATTATCATTGTATGGAAAATTCAGGCAGATAGAGAGCTCATTGGTAATTTCCACCATTTGTCATCTAAGGGCCATTTCGGAGTTTATGAGCCAAACAGCCAGGACTATTCATCTTTCTATCGCTTCCTAAAAAGTATCAAAGTAAAATGAAAACAGTAGATGTAAGTAGTCCAACTATCAATTTAAGGAGGAAATACTTGTAGTCTCTCCATGTCTTGGTTTATAGAGAATTATTTGTAATATATTTTTTATGATACAATGAAGTTCTTCTGTTTTATATGCTCTATATAATACTGTATTTTTCGGAGTATAAGACGCACCTAGTTTTTGAGGACAAAAACAAGAAAACAAGAAAAAAAATCTGCCTCTGCCTCCCAGCAATTTGCCTCCCAGCAAACAACAAACATTGCAGATGATATACACTGTTTGCTGTGTATTTCTGTGCATGTGTGCCTGACCCATAGAAATAGCATAGAA
>JANHFT010005553.1:36913-54727 GCA_032467955.1 Pseudoxenodon macrops
CCCCCCCCCCCCCCGGGCTTTATAAAAACGTGATTAATGAATCTTTAGCTGTGTTTGAATACAAGTGATCTTAATAATGTAAAAATCAAATCTGGTCAAATCTAGCTTGTTTAAATGTGTTTATATTGATATAATAATATCAATAATAATTACTGTTTTTCAGGGAGCCTATTGATAATCTTACTCCAGAGGAACGGGATGCTCGAACAGTATTCTGCATGCAACTTGCAGCAAGAATTAGGCCAAGAGACCTGGAAGAATTTTTCTCTACTGTAGGAAAGGTATGATATGAAGAACTCTTGACTGTTCTTTTAATGCCTTCCGGGCAGTGGTGGGATTCAAATAATTTAACAATCGGATCTCTACCCTAATGATTTCTTCCAACAACCAGTTCACCAAACACTGCTTCCGGCTTATTCTGATAGTTTTATTTTATTTTATTTATTATTAAATTTCTACATCATCCATCTCACCTGGGCAATTTACAACAGCATAATAAAACCATATTAATACATGAATGAAAGCATAGTTTAAAAACAATTAAAATGGGTTAAAACGTGCAAGTGAAGATAAATCTGGTTAAAAATTCAAAGATTAAGAGATTAATAAAGCAGCAGAAGAGTCCTTGGACCACCAGCCATCCCCAGGATTGCATTCTATACATATGTGTAGGAGAAAGAATGGCAGAAAATGGTGGCAGAATCAAAAGAAAAATCACCTTAAAGCAGGGGTGTCAAATTGGATTTCTTTGAGGGCCGGATTAGCATTGTAGTTTTCTGGGAGATGCCTCCTGCAGCACTATCAGCCAAAAACTGACTGTGTGGTCTGTTTTCTGCCATTTTGGGTTTGTTTTTTGGCCTGTTTTTGGCCTTGTTTTGTGCCTGCTGCAGGAGGCCATGGAGGGTGAAAATGAGGCGTGGGGGCACTCCCGCACACAGAAATACATTTGTGGTCCTGGTATTTCGTGCCTGACACCATGCTAATTGAAAAGCCAGGTCTTAATAGTCTTCTAGAAAACTAGAAGAGTAGAGGCTCACCTCACCTTTGGGGTAGGATGTTCCATAGGGTGGGAGCAGCAGCTGAGAAGTCGTCCTAGATCCCATTAGTTGAAACTCCTTGAGTGACAGGACATATAGCATGCCCTCCCTCCTTGACCTGATGGCACAGGTTGATGTAATCAGGAGGAGACGGTTTCTCGGGTATTCTGGTCCCATTCCTTGGAGGACTTTAAAGGTGATAACTAATACCTTAAATTGAACCCATAAGAAAACTAGCATTCAGTGCAGCTCATTTATATGTGCTATTCTAGGGGCACCCAAAACTGCTCATGTTACTGCATTCTGTACCAGTTGAAGCTTCTGAATACTCTTCAAGGGTAGCCGCATATAGAGCACATTATACTTTTCCATCTGAGAAGTGAGTATGGGCTTGAGTGACTGAAAGAATAGCTTTTCAGTCCAGGAAAGTTCATAGTCTGTACAACTTTGAAGTTGAGCAAAGGCCCTCCTACACATGACAGCTGCCTGCTCCTTGGAGCAGAAATCATGATTCCAGGAAGATGCCAGAGATTACGTACTGGGTTTTTCTACAGCAGTGCTATCCTCTGCAAACCCAAAGATGGCAAAAAGCCCAGGTACAGAGGAACCACCTACCCCATAGCCAGTCTGTTTTACCAGGGTTCAGTTGAAGCCTGCTGCCCCCCCCCCCAGCCTCCCAAAGCCTCTCCACAAAACTGTTACCAGCTTCCAACACCAAAACCTACCCCAAAGTCTTCTATGTATCAAAATACTTATTTTATATAAAAACTAGCTTGTATGATGTAATTGTTACAATATTATTACTTTTACTTGGACATGGTTCTCCATTGTATGCATACAGTATATATTGTGTATTCTTGGAAGCTCCCTGGCATGCATATACAGTGCAAAATAGATAAGTTTTCTTATGGATGAAATCTGTTGTTAAAATCTCAGAAAACTAAGTAATCATATATCAGATATGAAAATTTCAGGTAGTGGTTTGATTTTATGTATAGTAGTATATACATATTAAATCCATTAAAGTTTTCAGCCAAATAAAACAATGCTTCAATTTTTTTTCTAGGTCCGTGATGTACGCATGATATCTGATAGAAATTCAAGACGTTCAAAAGGAATTGCCTATGTAGAATTTGTTGATGTCAGCTCAGTTCCTTTGGCCATTGGATTAACTGGACAGCGAGTGTTGGGAGTGCCAATTATTGTACAAGCATCTCAAGTAAGTTTGACTTGAATTCTTTTCTTAGTGCTAATAGATAAGGCTTGATCTGCTAAGACTCAATGTTTCCTCATTAACCATATTGCTTAATGTGTTGTTTTTATATAGTTAATATTATTAAAAGTAGCAGTATTATTTTCATGATTATTCAAAACTTTAATTGCAACCCCAGCTGCCTGTTATTACTGATAGGAATAGTTTGTGGGATCCTAGATTACACCATACATGCAAATTGGAGGAGATGTCACTGATACTCTTAATCCTTTTCCATTTGGCTGATTATATCCAGTAGATCTGGCTTAACATTCTAGATTTTGTGAGAAATAAGATTATGAAAGGACAGGTAGTTTCCAGTCTCTTTAGAAGAGATGAGGAGCTGCCTTATTTTGAAGACAACATTAATAGATCAGTAGCAATTTTTTTATTTGGAGGAAGTCAGGATTCAAAGGTTGCTGGAAAATTCTAGGATCTATGTATTATCCTGAAATTGAGTTTAGGTTAATTTTGCAGTAGACACTACCCTGTGTTAACTTCTCGATATGAAAGGGAAAGATAATACTTTTCAGTTAGTTTTCATGGCTTTCTTGAACTTTTGATGCCAAACAAATAATAAGACTGTTTATATGACAAAATTTTAGCAGAAAATAGAACAAAATCTTGAAAGTAAAATAAAAGTATCAGCTCTGTTAGTTTTCAGATAGCTCAATGTTTTTGTTCTCTAGCTTACATCACTTATATAACTGAGAAAGATTTGGATTTTGCATGTACATAGAAATGTTTCCTGGTAGAATGCAACATAGTTTATACTACTGTATATATTAATCCATAGTGTTTCCTGTGTATATAATTTTTTTAGGCAGAGAAAAACAGAGCAGCAGCAATGGCTAATAACTTACAAAAGGGAAGTGCAGGCCCCATGAGACTCTATGTAGGCTCATTACATTTCAATATAACTGAAGATATGCTTCGTGGAATCTTTGAGCCATTTGGCCGGGTAAGATTTTTTTTTCAATACAGTATCTCTGTTTAATATGCAACACAAATGAGTATTTTTGTGCTTAAAAATCCTCTTATAGTATCATAATATTTAATGCAATACAAACTCATTATAGAGGCAAGGCTGTCTAGGGCTCAATGTAATGTAGTGAACCTGTCTTCCCTTATTGTTTGAACTGAACATGGAAAGAAAGTTCCTTGATATAACCCAGTATGTAGGGTTTTATAAGTGATTACAGGTACTTGAGGTTAGGCCCAGAAGCCCATTTGGTTACCAGTTGAGCAACTACACGGCTAGTGTTCTCCTACAGTAGTCACCAAAATTAGTAATCAGACTGCTATGCTGTGTATTAGCTGAAGTTTCTGAAATATCTTCAAAACAGTCTCAAACAGAACACATTGAAAATATGATTTTATACGATTAGCTGAATTTTAGCATCATAACAACTCAGAGATATAAAGCTGAAATAATGATAGGTGTAAGCTTAATAAGTGAAAATAGAAAATTTAACATTTTCTTATTAAATCTGGAATTATACTGTACATGTATGTTTAAAAACACACTGAATTGGGTGTTCTTATGTACAATTAATATAATGGGGTTGGGGGTACCCCTGCTATAAATGATTGGAATTTAGAGAATCTAAAATGGCTCCAAATAAAGTTACTCCATCTTTTACTATTCCTGGAATGTATTAAGAAGAATAAAAGACAATATTGGAGGAGGTAGCAGGTATTTTCCCTGGCTGTTCATCAGTATTTGAAACTTTAAAAAACTGTTTAACTTTTGCCCTAGATTAAAATATATATTTTAATACTGATGGGTAGTCTTGATCTTTTTCAGATTGAAAGCATTCAGCTAATGATGGACAGTGAAACTGGGAGGTCCAAAGGATATGGATTTATTACTGTAAGTTTATATAGTTGACATATATGGGCTAGGAGACTCTTGGTTACAACGATAGTCCATTTATTACTAATCATAACTAGGAAATTATTTCAATGCATATAAGAAGTATATTTTATATTGCATAATATGTATGTAGCCCATTGTGTTTTAAACGGGGGCAGCATATGTTCTTGAACAAAAATTATCTTGTCTCCCATCAATTTTTTAAAATTGATATTGAGATTAATCTAGGATATTCTACAAGATCTCTCCCATGTTTTCAATCTTTTTTCCTGCATGCTGCTATGAGCCCTTTAGAAGTACAAGCATAAAAATATTCGTATAAGAAGCTCTCACTTAATGACTGCCCTGTTTAGCTACTGTTGAAAATTATGATGGATGGCACTGAAAAAGAAATGTTATGAACATTCCTTGCACTTAACTATTGCAGCATCCCCATGATCGCGATCACCATTTGCACACTTTTCAACCGGTATCCAACATACAAGAGTTAATGGAGAAGCCGGCAGTGAAATCAAAAGTCATAGTCATGTAATGTCTAGCTTAACAACCTCATTGCTGAGTCCCAACTGTGGTCAAGCAAAGACTAGATGTAATAAAGACTGGATGTAATAAATGCATGAACAGACATAAATGTAACAGTTGCTTCAAATGATAATTATATATTTCAGTTTTCAGACTCAGAATGTGCTAAAAAGGCCTTGGAACAATTAAATGGATTTGAATTGGCAGGTAGGCCAATGAAAGTAGGACATGTGACTGAACGTACAGATGCATCCAGTGCCAGTTCATTTTTGGACAATGATGAATTGGAAAGGACTGGAATTGATTTGGGAACAACTGGTCGTCTTCAGTTGATGGCAAGGCTTGCTGAGGGTAAGTGAATTAATAAGTATACTATGTGCTTCTTCCTAACCCTAACGCTTCATTAGTTTGCGCGTCATCCTTACTTCTTTCAGTATTTGACATTGTGTCATATTTTTCAGTATTTCAATAAAATGAAGAGTTCTATTATGATTTTCATAGTGGATTTAAACAATCACATTTATTCTTAAAGCTTTATAAACTCTATGTCCTAGTTAAAAGTAGACCCCCAAAAAGATTCAATGGGTTTTTTTTTATTCCAGGTACTGGTTTGCAGATTCCTCCAGCTGCCCAGCAAGCACTGCAAATGAGTGGATCATTAGCATTTAGTGCTGTAGCAGGTAAAATTAATTTTTAAATTGTTATGTAGATGTTATTCTAGAAAAATCTAACTTGAAATAACAATTTTGCACATCTTTTGTTGGAAGCAGGCACTCCTTTTCTAAAGTGTTTTCCTTTTGCCAAGGTAGCCTGGATAGCAACTGGGACTGGAATTGCTGTCACTAAGTGATGCAGTTGTAAAGCGGGATGTCCTGTGATTGTACTGCTTAGCAACAGCAGTTGCAGTTGCTGTCATTAAGCAAGTACTGCATAGTTGTTAATTGAAGACTTCATGTGACCCTGACTTCCTGTCCATTTTCCCCTGCCCACTTTCCCATTGACTTTGCTTGTGGGAAGCTAGCAAGGGATGTCAGAAATTGTGATTGTGTGACTGGTTCACTGTTAAATGTGAGTCAGGCAGTATGCCTGGATCACAATCACATGACCATAGGGATACTGTAATGGCCGGAACTCCAAGGACTGGTTGTGACTACTACTTGTTCAGCACCATTTAAGTTTGAATGGTCACTGAATGGCCATAACCAGAAGACCACCTGTGCTTAACATTTTCTATTGAGTATGAAATCTCAAGATGTAATAGTATTAAAATTTTCCAACATTCTATTTTAGATTTACAGACAAGACTTTCTCAGCAAAGTGAAGGTAAGATTTAATTTGAATATTGTACACCATTTAAGAACTGGTCACCCACAATTCCATTAACTAGCTTGCCATTTATTAGAAGTAATTTCAGATACTCTCTTGTTTGTATTGGATAAGGAAAGGAAAAAGCATTTATCTTACGATTTTGCCAGTTAAAGGTTACAGATTTACTAGAGTGTTATTTATTTATAATTATTTGTGTTTTGCTTTCATAATTTTTACAAATAACTCAAAATGGCAAATATATCCAACACGTCTTCCTCCTCCTGTTGTCCCAGTCACTTTGGTATATTCAGGGGAAAAAAACATTTGCAAGACAGCCCATGGATCAGCACAATAACATTCCAATATACAAACAATGTACCAGAATATGCCAAGTTCTTTATTTGCTTATTTTATTGATGATTAATTAGTCAGTTGATAGCACCAATGTACAAAAATAAAATAGATGGCAAATATATAAAGATAAAAATACAGTTAAATAAGTTAATATTTATTAAAATTGGCGTTTCATATCATAGTTTGATCTATTAGAAGATTTCTCAGTTGGACAGTTTTAACTATCAACTTGATGATTCTGCTGGTAACAGACAAGCTTGATCCTTGGAGGAAATAATCCCTAGTTTCTTTGGAGAAAATAAAAATGTTTGAAGAAATTCAGTATTTGTTTCCAAGAGTCTGCTTAAACATTTTCTTGGCGGACCTGAGGTTAAGTCTGAAGCCATATTGTGAAATAATTTTGATATAAGTGACATATTAGTCTGTTTCTCTAAAGTATTACTTTGGATAATCTGCCAGATTAGAAAAAATCCTCCACCAACAATTTCAATCTTTAATTATAGAACAATTTTGTATAGGATAGGCAGGCCTGTTTCAGTTCTAACTGCAGAATCTGGAGTGTAGTTGTCCCAGATTTGTTATTGAATAAGGGGCTTTTAGTAGGTATTATAACTCTACAATTTATATTAACACTGGTGCTTTTTGACCTATAAACCTTTAATATAGTACTGAGTGAGCCTGCAGAGTTAAAATTCATCAATTTAAATAATTTTTTTTAATTGGCCATGACCCTCACAGAATTAAAAAAAAAGCTTATCTATGTTAGTAAAATCCATCTGGGAAGAAATCAATTTGTTTTATGGACTATTCCATCAGTCACCCATTCCCTCAAAATGAACCATATACATCTAACTGGGAAAATGCAAGTAACCACACAGAAGAGCAGAAGTGCTACAGAATTCCTGGAAACCTGGCATTTAAAGAAGCTATCAATAGATCAGTTGAACTAGATAACATCCACCATCAAGTATCTGATTCAAACCTTACATAACAGACTAACCCTCTGAGGCTACTCAGAATAGAGGTAACATAATTTCCAGCTTTGCTGAAATACAAAGCAGAATGTGGAAAAATTATGCTTTCCCTATTGGTAATAAACACCCTAAATCTAAAGTAAGTTAGTTGTCAGTGCTTGCAGAGAAAGCATTTGAAAACATTGCGATTTACACAGTCACATAATCAACTCATGTCCACTGCTGCATTTACCCTTTACGGCCGTGAACCTATTTGTAATTGAATTTATTGGTTCGTTTTAGTTGCCAAGTTGTTACACAGAGATGGGGCTAAATGTTGATCTTATAATTGTCCAGTTATTCTTTTAGCAGTATGTTGGAAGGACTCCTTTTAGAGGCAATGTCTTCACTGATAGGGTTAGTTTTGTGGATTCAGAATTAAAATCTTTGTTTATGAGGAAGTGCATTTCATAACAAAATTATATTGTATATTATAATATATATATATATATATACACACACGCACACACACACACATTTTTCGTAGTATAAGACATACTTCTCCCCCAAAAGATAATTAAAATCTTTGTTTATGAGGAAGTGCATTTCATCCCCCCCCCCCCTAAAAGAGACTGAAAATTTGGGTGTGTCTTATGCTTCGAATTCGGCCTCCTGGCTGCAGAGATTGCCACAGACAATGGCGTGCATTTTTGGGGTCTGCGACTCGTGTTTCAGCCTCCAAACCCTCCGTTTGAGAGCCGTTGAATGCTGTGGGGATCGCCAAAGCCATAGCCGCCTCCGCGCATCGCATTTTCAGCCTCTGCGCTTTTTAGGTCTTCGCATGCCCTGTTTTTGGCCTCTGCACGTTACATTTTGGGCGGCAATCTTTGGCAACCCCCGTAGCCTTGAACTCACGGAACCCAAAATGGGAACCTGGAAAAGCTGCTGCCTTGTCTTACTGCTTCAGCTCTTTGCCAGCTTTACTCCCTGGAACTCCCTCTGACAATCAGTTGTGCTTTTGAAGCTGCTTATCAACCCCAACTAGGCATGTGCGAGCTAAGCGAGTTTCCACGCTTCAACTGCTTTACTCACTCCATCTCCCTTCGACAATCAGTTGTGCTTTGGAATCTGCATATCAGCCTCAACACGCGGACTTACAGTTAATGTGCTGAAGCTGACCAGGCTAAGGATGCTAGCCAGAATACCTGGTAGACAGAGGCAGAATCCCCCCCCCTATTTTCCTCCCCAAAAACTAATGTGTGTCTTATACACTGGAGCATCTTATACTCCGAAAAATACTATTTAAGATGATATGTATACCAAAATAAAAATGACTGAAAAGTCATGCTATGTTTTCTTTTTCAGTCTTAGCTGCAGCTGCTTCTGTACAACCTCTTGCAACACAATGCTTTCAGCTGTCCAATATGTTTAACCCTCAAACGTAAGTTAACCCGATGTAGTTTTCTAAACTTTTCTTTATTTGGTATAAAGACATACATTTATTGTCTTCTTAACTTATTTTGTAGTGAAGAAGAAGCTGGCTGGGATACAGAAATTAAAGATGATGTGATTGAAGAATGTAACAAGCATGGAGGTGTTGTCCACATTTATGTAGACAAAAATTCAACTCAGGTATACTTTTAGAAAACATCTAATGATGACATTATGATTAGGCCCTTTAAAGTTTTATAAAAGTGTTCATGCTATTGTATGCAACATATGGATTCATTTTCACTGGGTTTTTTTAACTAAAGTATTCTAACATGAAGCGACACAACCATTGATTTGTAAATTCGCTATGTAAACAATTATCATTTTAGTAATTAAGACACAAATAAATATAATAAGATAGTATACAACATAATATTATGACTGCCATCCCCTTTTAGGATTGGGAACAATGAAATCACACATCCATTTCATCTACAAAAGCTTTTCAATGCAGAGATAACACAGTTCTAAGTGCTGTATAGTTTTATTGTCAAAGGCAACCCATGTATGCTGTGTTGCAAAAATCTAGATATGAAGAAGTCATGACTCAACAAATTTCTAATTTTAAGAAAAGCTGAGATTAGATGTTAAAATCATTAGATGGGATTGAATGACTATTGTATATTGGGTTAATGAGCAAATAAATGAGATGTTGTCATGTATGAGAAAATCAGGAAGTCCAGGCAATTTAAATGAATATAAATGTTTATTGCAAGCTGATGCTCTCTACAAGAATCTGAACTACTAACAATCAAAGCAAATAGATAGATAAGAATCAATGGAATTGAAGGTCGCTGGATTTAGATCTCTTCTGGGACTCGAGACCCTCCCTTCAGGCTCAGCCTGGTCATCTCCTGCAGATACACTCTAAGATATATTTCTTTGGTTTCACCTTAGTAAAAAAATTATGCTAGGTATTTTAACTGTTAATTATTTAATACAATTATTTTTAAAATTAAACAATTAGTAAAGACAAAAGTATTTTTACCAATTGATTTAAAAAAAAATCTATGCCAACACCTGTTGATACGCAAGTAAAAAGATCAATTAAATATGTTTGTCTAAGCATTAAAATAGAGAAGAGCAAATAGTCGAAGAAAATAAATTGCTAGGTAGAATGAATCTATTGTACTAAAATGTTCGTGTTTGTAACCTTTAACTGGGTAACCTTAAAATCATGCATTGTAGGGCAAAACCTTTTGAACTAAGGTACATCACATGGGCTAACTTACAGAATGAATATGAAATCCAGGACCCATGATTCCAATGAAATTAAATTTTTTATAATATATTTTACATTAAAAAAAAACATTTTATGACGTATCATAAAATACCATAAAACCTTTCCTGTTGTCAACTGCTGAAGCTTGACTGCTATACAATTCAACATAGGCTACTTTCAAATGGAAGCCTTTTGTCTGCCATCCAGATTCTGAGAGAGGACATCAAGCTCACCAGGATGAAGTTATATAACTGGATAACATGAGCATACTGATGTTTGCTTACCTCATGGCAACAGATTATCTCACCAGGCTGAGATGGTAGACTAGATTCAAGCCTGGTGAACTCTTCATCAGGACAAGTATCTGCTGTGACGTGATGGCAGTGATGGTGCACCTCTTTCCTCTTTGAATATTTTCCTGAGTTTTTAAGAACTTTTTTGATGAGGGCACTACATCAAAATCTCTGTTATTACTGGAGGCACTGAGGAATCTGGTAAGGAAATGGTTTATGGGCTGACTAGTAAATACTTTTTTTTTTATACTTCAGGGCAACGTGTATGTCAAATGCCCTTCAATAGCTGCAGCAATTGCAGCTGTCAATGCATTACATGGAAGATGGTTTGCAGGTAAGTCAATATTTACTATATTGTCATAGTATGGCTATAATATAGATATAGATTAGGGGTGGAAAATGGGAAAAATTGCTCTTTCAGATGCATCTTCCATCCTCCATTAGTATCTGTCCTACTATCACCAACTCCTTTGGGCCAGGAGCGGGAGTCTGTAGGAAAAGGTGTTCTTAAAATGATGTAAAAGTACATTCCCCAAATTTGGTATTCAGTGTTTTCAACTCTTAACCATACTGACACATACTGTCAGAAACCAATGGAAGTTACATCTCAAAACAAAGGAAAACTTTTTAAGAAACACAAATTATTTGATGTGATTTCTGTACTTTAAGATATGATAAATTTCAAATTTAGGACAGTTAACAAAAGTAATAAGGGATTGATTTGAAGAGTATCTCTGATCATGCTTATTTTGTATAATTTGTCTTGTTTGTGACAAATTGTCCCAAGAAAATTTAATCAATAAGGCAGATAAGGAAATATTTCTTATTTTACATATGGCTGAGACGTGGATAAACACATGAAACCTGGTTGCTAATTCCAGAGTTCTACACAAGGGTACAGCAATATTACTTACCAAGCAATGTGACCTACATTATCTTTGCCATACTTCGTACAAATTGGCTTATCTTTATGGGTCCAATTATTACAAGCATTTAAAATTCTTTTTTTATTATCCTATGTGAGTACTTGTTTTTTAAATAAGTGTTTTGCGTGGGTCTTGTGACTGTGGTAAACATATTGAATATGTTTTTGTTTTAGTTGAGTCATACTAAATGATGGCTATTGTAGGATTGTAATGTGAGTTATCGAAAATAAAGCTGGAAGCTGTTTCCTATATTTTATAGGCATTGCACTTTTCCTATTAGATATCAAGACACTTCGTTTTCTTCTCTTACAGGTAAAATGATCACAGCAGCATATGTTCCTCTTCCAACATACCATAATCTTTTCCCAGATTCTATGACTGCAACCCAACTCTTGGTTCCAACTCGGCGATGAAGGAGGATTGAGTCAGTTTTGTACATAGCTATTTTTGAAGGAAGACTTGAGTTACTTTTATTTAGATGAAAACAAAAGGAAAAAGATGTAAAGTCCTTTTGTGTACATTTCCTGTTACCTTTAAAGAAATATATATAATAAGCAGGAATGCTGTGATTATTCTCATGATTAGCATTCCCACTGTAAACAAAGCTGACTACTTGTTCTGCCTTGTAATTCTTGTACATTTAGACTTTTGGCTGAAGTATGGTGTAGGAACAGAAATAGGTTATAGAAAAGATTTTTTTTCTGTAAAAGATGGAGAGGACATTTTTAATGTTTTGCAAGCCTTCTTTTTAATGCAGAAGTTGCATTTTACATTTATTAAAATGTAGGTGCTCTGCGAAAGGTTAAAGTCAGATTTAACTGGGCATATTTAGTGTGTTTTGTATGGATTGAAAATTGAAGCTACTGAACAATTTTCAGTCATCTGATCTGCTCATGTAATGTTGAACAGCTGGTAAAATTGAGAGGATTAGAAGATTTTATTTCTAGATGGTAACTTTTGATTGTCTCTGTAAAAGTTTCTTGTAAATAAGGTGTAAGGTGTGTTTAGAATTCCAAACAAAGCTATCTCTGCATTTCCAGATTAAAGTTCCAATGATTGCAGGGAATGTACTTAATTAAAAGTTGAAGTAGGAAATGCAGGAATATATTTTGTCTGGTTGCATATAATCTCTGCTCTTTTTTAAGCTCTGTGAGCTCTGAAATATATTTTTGGGTTACTTCAGTGTGTTTGACAAAACAGCTTAATATTTCTATCAACAAACAACTTTCATATGGCAACAATCTTTGTAAGAACCACTCAAATAAAATTCTCTCAAAGGCCTCCAGAAGAATTTTTTTTTTTACAAAAATGAAGATTAACTTAAATCAACATTAAATCTCTTTTAGGTGAGCAGAAACCTGATTTGTAATTTGTGTTACAGAATGAATCAGCAGTTTAGTTAAATTTTAGAGCAATCCTTATGCTTAACAGAAAAATCTCTTGAAGTCCATATATTTCCTTATTAGAATTTTCAAGTATCTTATCTCCTTTAGGTTTTCTTCACTTTCTTCTGCTGCACTGAACCATTCAAAGAATGTTTTGCATGTTAAGAACAATTACAGCTTTCAAGATATAGGGGGACCTGCCTATTTTTATGGCCAATTGAGGATTTCCTTTATTTCCTTTTATAGTTGTTGGTCAGGTAAACTTGATTTTTCTGGTTCATTTCCAAATTTAATTTGATTTAAATGAATTGTATTGAGTCTTCGAGGGAGGGTTCTAATGAATTGAAAAGTCAAAATGTGAAAAATCCTTGTTCATAAGTTCTATTAAAAACAAAATATTGTTTAAAATAAGAAATGCCCATGACAAAAATAATGAATTTCCGAGCTCTATTACTACATTTTGTTCATTACATGAAGATTGCATGTTTTAAACCAATTATCCACTTTTGATTTAAAATTATAGGGTGTCAGTATAAGAATAATGAACACTCTGAAAAACAGACTTGAAACATACTTGAGATTGGCAGATTGAAATTCTTGACATACTATGTAGAAAGGGCATTGGTTCTTACCTTAGACGCCTTTTCTCTGGATGGTGGAGATATCATCCAAGAATGAGTTAACTTCGTCTATCAGCTCATTGGACTGAGTCTCCAAAAGTGAGATGACACGCTTCCTCCAGCAGTCCACCCCACTTTTGACGAAGGCATCTTGCAGACTAGCGTGGAACATGACATGGTTCCGGAAGACCGCAGAACCGGCCTGCTGTCAGGGTGGGGCTGGATGCCATCTCCACCACCCAGAGAAAAGGCATCTGAGGTAAGAACTAACACCCTTTCTCCTTTGTGGGTGGAGATAGCATCCAGATATAGGACATACCCAAGTTTGGCTGTCTCACTAATGGGCATACGGATGGTCCAAGGTCCCTATATCCGAGTGAACTCTTTGCAACACCCTTCTGCCAAATGCCTCTTCAGCTGAGGCGAATGAGTCCAGTTTATAATGGTGTATGAAGGGGGTTGGAGAGGCCCAAGTAGCGGCCCAACAGACCTATTGAGGCCTGGGTGGCCCAAGCTGCAGATGTTGCTGCACTCATTGTGGCATGGGCAGTAAGGTGTCCTGGCACCGGTAAGGCCTGTAAGATACACGCTTTAGAGATACATGTCTTGATCCATCTGGAGATGGTAGAAGGGGAGACCCTGTTGCCCATAGAGTTAGGTTTGAAGGAGACGAAAAGGGATCCTGTCCGTCTCAGGGAAGAGGTCCTACTGGTGTAAATTCAGAGAGCCCTCACGTCCAGTCAATGCCACTTATGTTCCAATCGATGAACTGCGATGAACTTCCCGCCGATTGGGAGAACCTGCTGGGGAAGAAGGGGGGTAGAGCCCTTGATGGTAATAGGGTTCCTCCATCTCCTGGAGGTGCTGGTGACTAGACTGAGATTTGTGTTTATAAAGGGAATCAGGACGCCCTTTGCTGGAGGCCTGCAGCAATGCCTTGCCCGATGGCCTCAGAAATAAGGACCCCCATGCTGGCAGGTAACTCTGGATCTCTAAGGCCTGCAGCCATAGGGATGAAAGTGGCCTCGGGAGGCGGAGTCTGGTATCTGACCGGTTGCTCACAGACCAGCTGAGGTGCCCCGTGGTCTGGAAATGGAATGTGGAAGCCTGTGCTACCAGGTTCGTTGTCAGGCCATACATAAAACTGGATGTACAAAACTACTTGGGTATATCCAGGTCTTAACACTGGCACATACTTGACCAAGTTGTAATAAGTGAATGTGATCTTAAAAGACAGCACCATTAATCATGCTATTATGTAAAATGCTGAGTTCTAGATAGATGACAGGCTAATTTAGTCACTCCTCAATCTAAATAGTCCCTTTGCATGAGTAACCACGGACTCAGAAACTCATTCAACATTGGCAGACCATAAGAACTCTCCAGCAATTTACCACCTGTAGGAACTTATTCTGAAAAGTGGACGCACTTTTAAAATGTCATCACACAACCTGCAACAAAAGTACGTGGACTGAAAATCCAGGTACATCAAGCATGATTTGATGAAAACCATGAGACAATTTCAGCAGCCCCTAGGCCAATGATGACAAACCTTTTTGGCACCGAGTGCCCAAACCAAAATGCGCGTTCATGTGCATGTGTCGGAGTGCCGGAAACCCAAAGACCAGCTGGCTGGCATGTGCATACCTGGTTTTCTGGCCATTTTCAGGCTGTTTTCTGGTGTGCATGTGCGTGCCAGAAACCAGAAGAACAGCTGGCAACAGCCAGCATGCCCACAGAGGGCTCTGTATGCCACCTCTGGTATGTGTGCCATAGGTTCACCATCACGTCCCTAGGCGAATAACAAGGTGCTGTGCAGATTAGTAGAATGATCCATAATTTGTTTCAAAGACATACAAGTTTAAGCACCTTCAAGTGTAGATGGAACTCAGAAATGTAGAACAAGTAATAAAAGTAGAAAGCTGAGTGGAATCCTATATAATGCATGCCACCAGAAAGTTCTTCAGTGCTACTAAGTCTATGGTTCTATATCAGGGTGGCCTCCCCTTACTTGGTTAAACTGGATCAAATACTAGGAAGGACTGAAAAATCACTGGACAGCTCTTTTCAATTTACTAAATGGAATGTCCATAACTGATTATTATATGTTAGATGCCCTAGACCCGTGATGGCGAACCTATGGCACGCATGCTACAGGTGGCTTGCGGAGCCATATCTGCCCGCACGGGAGCCATTGCCATAGATCAGCTCCAGGGCGCACTGGCCAGCTGATTTTTGACTGGCCATGCCCCCTCCCCTCCGAGGAGTCACCAAGCAGCCCATTTTGAGGTAAGTAAAGGGCTTGTGTGGAAGGTGTTTCTGGCCTCGGGGGGGGGGGCAGCCTGTTTTCGCCCTCCCCACGCTCATAGAAAGCCTCTGGAGACGAGTGTGAAAACCGGGCTTTCCTGTCCCACCGGAAGTTGGGAAACAGCTCATTTCTGGACTCAGGGATGGGGGGGGGTATTGAGGAAGGCCATTTTTGCCAGGTTCCTAGAAAGCCTCTGGAGCCTGGGGAGGGTGAAAAACTCACCATGTCATCACATGCCAAAAGTGGGGTGTGTCCTGCGAGCATGCACATAGGGGGCGGGGTGCATTGCATTATGGGTGTGGGCACACATGTGCATGACCCCCTCTCACCCCCACTTTTGGTATACGATGGCAAAAAGGTTAGCCATCACTGCCCTAGACCTCCCTGTAGTGATGAGATTTGACCGCCTATCAGCCTTTGATGCCTCCGGCGGCATTTCAAAAGGCGCTCCTACCTGCAAGGAGGCGAGGCAGGGATTGAGGCTCCGGAGCTGTCGCGGCGGGAGGGGGGAGAGTCCCGCCCCCCCAGCCGCCAGAGAGACGCAGAAGGGGGCTTCCAGCCGCCTGTCCCGGGATCCGCCTCTCTGCACTTCTGCCTCACCGGGCAACTCGGCAGGCTCCATAGCGGTGCTTTCCCGCCGATTGCCGCGCCGCTGGGCATTACACGGACACCAAACATTCCGCTAAGTTGCTGCTGCTGCCGCCGCCTTCCTTCCAAGGAGGGGGCTTGGAACAAATGGGACCCCCCCTGCGCGCACTGAGGGCGGCCACCAGGTGAAGGAGTGGCTGCCTCGTCTCTGAGCGGGCTCGGCCTGGGGGCAGCGGCGGTGGACAGGGACTCAACAGATAGGAGAGAGACAAGGCGTGGGGGAGCGAGGTGGCAGGCGAGCAACACGCCTCGGTAAGGGCGTGTGAGGTGCGTGGGGCATGCCGCCCCTTTCCCCATAAAGTAGTTGGGGGAGGGCTTATTTTGGGGGGGCGTATTTTAGCCCATGTGCCGAAAAGCCCAATTGGGCTTAATATCAGGACATGTCATATTTTCGGGGGAACACGGTACATTTTTCCCCAAGAAATTATTCAATCATTCCATTGCATTTAAAATACAAATTTAAAAATGTATGTGGACAGGGACCACAGAAGGAAAACCATACAAGGAAATCTCAAGTGTGGCATTAAAATCTTTGCATATACAGTAGATATCATTCTGATAAAACTAGAGTTCAATAAGCCATGATAAAAATGCCCAATGATAAAGGGGAACTTTGTAGTGTTGGGGAAATAGCTCAGTGGTTAATGTTACTCCTGATTGCTCAGATCGCCACCAAGGGAACACCATTGTCCTATATCTTGTTAGACATACTCCTATCTCCTAAGATGTGGGACATAACAGAATAATAGAGTTGGAAGGAACCTTGGAGATTTTCACTCCAACTCCCTGCTCAAGCAGGAGACCCTATACCAGTGAGGGTGAACCTTTTTCTGCTTGTGTACCAAAATTGCTCGTGCTTGCGTGATAGCGCATGTGTCTGTGCCCACACCGATAATACAATGCCCTCCCCCTCTGCGCATGAGTGCACATCCACCACCCCTGCACTGCCGCCCCCGAGCATGTGCGCAGGCCTCACTGAAGGCTCTGGATTTCTGGTAGGCCCGTTGGGCCATTTTCTTGCCCACTCCAGGCTTCAGAAAAGCCTCCTGAAGCCTCAGGAGGGCAAAAACAGGCCCAATGGATCTACACTTCCAGTTCATTTTTCACCATCCACAGCTCCAGAGCTTTTCCTGAAGCCTGGGGAGGGTGAAAAAGACCTCCTTCCACCTTGAAGGCCAAAAATCAGCTGGCCAGCACACTGGAGTTGACATAAGGCAACGCCTGGCGTGCCCTCAAATATGGCTCTGCCTGCCACCTGTGGTATGTATGCCATAGGTTCGCCATCACGGCCCTATACCGTTTGTTTGTTTATATAAATTTATATTGCCACCTATTCACCTATTTCATACCACTGGTTATCCAATCTCTTTTTTAAAACCTCCAATGTTAGAGCACCCACAACTTCTAGAAGCAAGTCATCCAACCAATTAATTGTTCTCATTGTCAGGGAATTTCTCCTTTGTTCTAGATTGGTTCTTCCCTTGTTTAGTTACCCTTCATTGTTTCTTGTCTTGCATTCAGGGGCTTTGGATGATATCCCTTTGTTAATGCAGCCGATAATGTTAATGCAGCTGTTAATGCAGATGATTGGGGTGTGAGATTGATTGTATCCTTGGAGA